>VCJI01002481.1:35780-58120 GCA_024139395.1 Backusella morwellensis
ACTCATAAAATAAAATAGAGAAACGAAAGGCAGAAGCAGAACGAATTCGCCAAAAATATCCCGATCGCATCCCAGTGATTTGCGAGAAGGTTGAAAAGAGCGATATACCCACGATTGATAAGAAGAAATATCTCGTTCCTGCAGACTTGACTGTGGGTCAATTTGTATATGTCATTCGAAAGAGAATTAAGCTCAGTCCAGAGAAGGCTATTTTTATCTTTGTGAACGAAATACTGCCACCAACTGCAGGTATGTTGTCAAGACATTATTATTATTATTGTTATTATTCACTCTGTTATTTATGTTTATACTCTCTCTATTCAGCCCTCATGTCTGCCATTTATGAAGAACACAAGGATGAAGATGGCTTCTTATACATCACGTAGGTTTGAAATCACTTATTCTTATTATTAAATTGTACTAAACTGTTTCTCTCTTCAGATATTCTGGTGAAAATACATTTGGCAACTAGCTTTGTTTTCCTATTTCTCTGCTCTCCTTGTCTCTTTTTTCTTTTTTATAATTATAATAAACACATACAAATTGTATATCTACATTTCATCACATAAGAAACAAATAAACGGAATAAACAAGAATAAAGTAGTCAGGTAGCGAATGGGAAAACTTGAGAATCTATTTTCTCTCTTTTTTGTTTTTTTTGGTTCTTTAATCATGTTGTTGAGTATTTTAAGAAACAGTTTCTCGTCAATATCAAATGTATATATTGAATAGCTTAGATATTCAACTTGGTGTGACGCCAGTTGCGACGCTTGGAGTTCCAACTAAAAAAGAGATGATATGATTATTACTATATTTGTACATCACTTGAATATCAGTTGCTGTCTTACCGAATCTTGGTGTCAGTCTTGAGACGGAACCATTGAGGCAAAGGACGGTTTTGTTTCTTAGCCTTGCCAAGCTTAACCTTGGTGATGAATGACTTTTGAGAAGGCTAATGATTTGTTGTCAATTTAGAAGAAATAAAATAGAATTGAGGTCAATGTTAAACATGCAACTCATTTGAACACACACACACACACACACACACTCTCTCTCTCTCTCTCTCACTCTCTCTCTCTCTCTCTCTCTCTCTATTTTGATCCTTTGACTATCCATCCATCCATCCATCCATCCTTTTACTGTGCTCCTCTCTCCCTCTTATTTTGGTCCCTCATTCTCATATCCTAATGCATACCATGTCTGCTATCTAATCAAGTGAAAGAGGAGGTCTTATAAGCCCTGTGCCCGCGCCAGACACCTTGGTGTGTACACTAAAGCCCGACCATGCGGCCGAATTCCTGCCAAGTCACAAATTAACTTTTTTGGCTAAATTCTCTCTCTCAGATGCAAAATATAATATATTCCCATAACAATAACAGTGATTTGATTTATTTAGAAAAGATGATAATAATAATACGAAAGCACACAACAATAAAAAAAAGACATGTTTACATTTTAACGTCTTTTAAGTTGGTTATCAAGAGTTCGGCGTTGCTGACCAAGCCAAGAGGTGGGATATGATGATTTGGAGTTTAGAATTTCCTTGTGAGATCTTCTGGAGACATCATACCATGCGGATATAATGAGCTGTTGTTCACGGCGAGATTGGATACGAACCTCATGAAGCTGCTTCTTGAGTTTTTCGTTCTCTTCTTCTTTACTGTCATATTTGGACTTGAGTGTGCTGACTTCTTCTTCATCCTCAATACTACCAGTAGGTGGACTGTGTTTGCCGCCTTTAAACAAATCGTCTTGTTGTTTAATAAACTTTTTTAAAGAAAAAAGACATGTTAGAAGAGGATGACTTTGGTCTCGATAAAACAAAAACAAAAACTTACGTCTTGTGCCTTCTTGAGCTTGACTTTAGTGTTTGTCAACTTTTCTTGAAGTTGGAAGATTTGATGCTGAAGTTGAATGCTGTGTTGTTTGATGGTTTCTTCATCCTTTGCCTCAAAAGCAGCCAACGAAGCCTTCATTTCGCTATTCAGCTTTTCCTTTTCAAGCAGCATATCCTTTTGCTCAATGCTCTGTCCTTGCAGCATGTCCTTTTCAAGCAAAAGCTTATTGATATTTTCAAGGTGCTGCTTGGCCTGATCTTCGAGATTTTTGGACTTGGCTTCGAGCTCTTCGAATCTAGACTTGGCATCCTCGCCCGCTTCAGCAAATTGGCCAAGGGCAATCTTCTTTTCAAGCTTGGCAGTGAGCTCACGAAGTGCCTTGAGCTCCTTTTCAATCTCAAGATTACGAAGACGGAGCGAGAGTGTATGCTCGTTTTGGCTCACGAGCGCATCTGGAATACCTTCACGAATGCGTGCCATGTCACTCTGTAATATGTCACGTTCCTGAGATACTTCAATGTAATTCTTTTCGAATTGGGTCTTGAGACGGTTTGCATCGTCCAATAAGTGCTGAAGCACAACAGCCTTTTGGTTGCGACCGGCTGCATTCTCTTCTTGGAGGGTTTTTAATTGACGTTCCAAGCGACGCTTACTCATTTTGCTATATTCGGGTTTATCAATATTGAACATGATGATGATGACGATGATTACAATCAAAAGTACTACTTACAGTTCTGTAACATTGGATTCCTTTAGACTGTCTTCTAATGAATCATTCAAGTTGTCTTCATCAATGTCCATGTCGTCCACATTGGATTCATGAGCTCTATTGATGTTGGGAGCATCCACAGTACCCACTAAACGAAAATAAACGGTTAAAGACGGTTACAGACAGACACATTCTTAATTGACTTACTGCCAAGTTGAACCTCTTGAAGATTATCCTCGAGATATTGAATACGATCCGAGTCTCTAACGCGATCGAGTTCCAAGACCTCGACCTTTTTAGTAGACTGCGCAAGCTCGTACTCGAGTTTGTTCTTTTCACGGATCAACTCATTGTTCTTTGTCTCGAGCATGGCGACCTGATCCTTATAAGAGTCCATCAATGTCTTGAATGCAAGGACTTTACGATACTCGTCTTCGATTTGCTGGTTACGGTCCATCAAGGTGTGATTCTGATCCTCGAGAGCTTTGATTTGCTTTCTCAAGTCTGCAGTTTCTTCGAGCTTCTTTTTGTACTTGTCAATGACGTTTTCCGCCTTTTGAAGCTTTTCGGCGGTATGGCGATACTCGTCCAGTTGATCTTTTAGTCTTGCCGCTAATTCTGCTCTTCTCAAAAGATCTTCATTCTAAACATGAAAAAAGGGGCGTGTTTCAATTGGCCTGATTGTGCATTTCCATGCATATGTGAATATGTGTCATGTTACTTTACCTTGCGACCTAGATCCATGAGTTCATTGTGCTGATCCTCCAACTTTCTCTCTTGCTCTTGACGGCTGTCCTCGCTTCTTTGGCTGTTTTTATCATAATAAAATGAGTCGCTATGAAATTAAGGGCTTTTGTTTACATGTGTATACTTTACAGATCCTGTTTTAGATGCTCGATTTCTGTTCTCATGATGAAATCAGACCTTCCCGTTTCACTTGCTTGTGCAACTGCTGTGTCCATGTCTTTAAGTCTAGCTTGTAACTCTTGCTTTTCAGCTTCGAGTCTGTCCTATAAAGACGTCAGTATCTGCCATCAACATATAATGGCATAATAAACCTACATATTTATTTAGTAACTGCGAGTGTTTATCAATCAGCTGCCGATTTTGCACTTCGAGTTCCTCCTTGTCCTTTGATATTCTTGCGAGTTCGCTTTGGCTCTTATAAGTGCCATCGTCAGCATAAGAGCTTCTCGGGGTATAATTGTCACCAGCCAAATGAGGGTCCTCTTCCTCTTGCCCGCCACCTGTATTTTTTATTATTTCATCAATGAATACCATGAGTATCTGCTGGCTTCCTTGCGGCATGCTTTGGATTGTTTGGATATACCGCTCATTGTCGGAGCACAGGACCGCAATACACAAAACCAATTTGCACAGTTTGAGTGTCTCACGCACATCTGAATCCTTGGCAATTGCATTGAGATTGACGTCAGGCGTCTTGTGAAAGTCAAGTCCAAGCACTTCTTCATAATAACGCGAAACAAGTTTGTACAGCTTCTTAAGATTGTTTATTTTCAACACCCAATTGTCGCCCACATCAGCAGAACGTATCAATTTGAACCACTTGGAGTCACTACAGTCATAAGGAAATAGCGTTAGGTGTGTATGTGTGTGCTTTCTTGAATATTTCAATATATTTATTTATTTATTTACATGTTGGATAACACTTCAAACAACACAATGCCATCTGACAAGTCTTGGATATGGTTTATAGTATGCGAAATACCATCAAAGGAATTGATCTAGTCAAGCAGGCACAATATATATATAAGTATATTTGTATATAGAGGATTAGTACCTTTTTATTATTTATTACCCATTCAACACAAGCATCTGCTTGAGCGTCTTCTGCTGCAGAAATTCGCATCATGTCTGAAAACTCAACTGTATAGATCTCCTCCCTTTATTTATTCTATTTACACACACACACACACGCACAAAAGTATAAGGTAAAAACAAAAAGAAAGGCCAATTTTAATTGCAAAAAATAAAGCCCGTTTATTTATTCTGATTTATTCAGCCAATCAAATCCCTTCTTTAACAATCTACAGTTGTTCTTTTTGGTTTGCTTTTTATGGTTTTATGTAATCATATATTATATTTAAAACAATTTATAAAGACAGTAATACATTGTATATTAGACTCTTTTACATTCCATATAGGTTTCTGTAGGATCCATGGGTAATGCACAGAAAAAGCCCAGCTTTTGCATTTGAGAAAACATCTCAGTATCTAACAACACACACACAAGACGCATCAATATAACCGTAGCCTTCTTTTTTTACAAGAAACCCCATAGCCCTTTCTCTCCCAACTTACATTCTAAATTAAGCTTCACACAGTCTCTTTGTCCGCCAACAACAGAACGGCATAGTGTTTGTTCCTTTTGATCGATTGTATATTCGCTACCTGGAGCTTTATTGACGAATTCATCAAGACGGGACAATTCCTTGGAGCTATCTGTTTCGTTACTAGACATGATGGATGTAATCTATGTATATTATATATTATTATAGATGTTAGTATACTCGACTGTATATCATCCATTTGTGCATACGTACGTGTTTTTTTTTTCTTGTAGTAAAGTATAGAAAGAGAAAAAAAGAAGTGTTTCTTATATAGCGCATATGGGGTCAATAACAAAAAAGCCTTAAGCGGAATTCTAATTATACCAGGCCCTGGACTGCTTTTAACGTCATAAGAGACACTTCTCCGCTTTATGGTTTTTTTAGTGCTGTTTTAAACATGCTGTTATTGGTCCAGGTTGACGTCGTCTTACACAAACATATTGTGTCAAACATAAAAAGAGCTAATTCTTGATTTGATACTTTAAAAATTTAGAAAAAATTCGGGTTTTATTTTATTTTTATATACATATTAACTTGATGCATTGCAAGTAGAGCAAGAAAAAAAAAAGTAAAAAGAATTCTTCCTCTTCCTCCTCCTCCTCCTCCTCCTCGATGATAAATAGAATGCTTCCGACTCTTTCATCGCTATCAACTGCTGTTATCCCGCTATTTTCTTCTTCAAGCTGCTCAAGAATGTTCTTTTGTTCATTGAGGTTGCATCATCATACATGCCAGTAGCTCTCCAACAGCAGGCCATTTGTTGCGTTGGTCAGGATTGAGGAGGATCTCAGCCTTTCGCAGCTCTCTGTACTCAAACATCAAGTCATCGCTGATAGACATTTCGGACAAGATCATATTTGTTTGTATTGTTAGGACACCAAATACTTTGAGTTTTTGAAGAACGTTGAAGCTGACATTGGCATATGTCTGAGAGTCTTCTTTATTAAGGATACAGATGAGACTGTGAATCATTTTTAAGGTGTCATCAACACCGTGGTGTTCATTCTCGATCATTGCTCCGCCGGATATCTCAATAATAAAACGTTCATTTCATATCGGTCGTATCTAAGTCCATCCACATATCGTAGCTGTACAGGATGTGATCAATATTGGCAAATTCAGTCAGGATGAAGCGGAAGGTTTGTAGCAGCTTCTGGTCTGATGCATTTGATGCTGCGAATTCATTTGTCCACATCCAAGCTGGTAACTCATTCATGGGCTAGTGTATTGAGGTTCGAAGCATTTGGCAAGAATGCGTAAATGTTGTTAATGAACCGAGGGTGGCTTGATAATTTTCATTTTTACGAATTTCGATTTGCTCGGCAGCTGTGAGTGACGTGTTGTACGAGGTACTGATTTTAACAATGGGAGATAGACGATCAATCATATCCTGAGGTAAGCGGTTTGATTCTACATCAGAAAAACGATGCTTTGCGACCTTTTGCGTAAACTCGGTATGTAATTTTACCGATTTTACTGTTGATTTTTCGTTGCCAAAGTTTCAGTGACAGTTTTTGTAATGTGAAACCCTTTCTAACATTCGCCTTGACACCCTTTCCACTTGGCTTCTCTTCTACGGTTACAATGTCGCTGTCGCTGTTCATATTACGTAATATAAAGTCGACTTTTTGGTATTGTAGTTTTGCATCTATCTCCTTCAGTGCTGTGGTTGTTCGACTGTAACATTCGGATCTTTTTTTTTTTTTTCATACTCATCAGCACATGAAAAAGCATTATCAAACACACTTCCATAAACGTGTGTCTGATACCAATATTCATCATGGTCTTTGGTTTTCAGTTCACCCGACTTCCATACCTCAAGAGCAGAGGCCAGCGCAAACCTGATAAATCTGCAGCTTGTATCCAAATTTCCTTTATAGAGATCTGAAATGAGCTTTGCAACATCGTCGTTTGTTTTACACTTTGATATTTGGAGTAAAATATCGCGCTCTTTGAGCGTGACCGTTGGTTGTAGAGTCAGGTTTAAATCTGCCTTCATGGTGGCCATATGTCTCTTGAACCTTTGAGGTATCGGTGTGTCTAGTAAATTGAGAACACCATCGGTTCCGCAGCAGCTATACAGAGTGCCAATTTTTTCTAAGCTTGTCTTGTTGATCAAGTTAGGGCGAGGTTTAACTGGCGTCTGTTACGAGATTGCAGATGTACTTTTGTTTGTAAGCAACTTCACGAAAGAGTTTTTCGATTGGTTATGCAGTAGCCAACAACTTGTATATTGGCTTAAGAGACCAGCCAAATCCAAATGAAAAAAGAGAACGACTTGTCAAAGAATTTACAGAGAAGTTCACAAAACAGTTTTTGTTTGATTACAGAGTACATAACTGTACTTTATGCAAAAACAAAACATTCTCAGCTATCAATTACATCCCTAGTGATGCGTTTCCTCCCTTTTTATTCATCATTGATGGAACAAACTTCCTTGGAGCTACAGGACCCAACGCCGAAATTTATTTTCCTTGGATCTTAACTTTGGGGAACTTTAAATACATCATTCACGCGAGAATATACTCCACTGCTGCTACTGGTGTTCACTTTTATACCGTTGCAAAGATAAAGACGTCAAATTTAACTTATGCTGTATATAAGTTTGATAATTTAGGCAAAAAACCTCGTGGAGAGCATAAAGTAGATCTTGATAGTCTCGACGAGCAATCTCTCGAGCTTTCTGTATCAAAAAATACTGTCATCGTTTGTTATAAGAAACTTTAAATTTATTCCTCTTTCCGTTATTTTTCCAAGTTTTTTTATTTTTATTTTTATTATCAAATATATTATTTATCAAGCAACAATAAAAAACAATATCTAAACTCTTCATCATGGACACTTGAACGCTATTGTGACCATTATTACTTTTGTAAGTGCACCCTTTTTTCAGTTTTACAAAATGTACCCTTTCCTTTCCCCCGGACCACTGTCCGGGAGCAGTCCCGGGGGGGGTAAAATGTACCCTTTTCAAATTGCACCCCAAAAATATCTGACACCCAATACAAAGCAATGAGAGCCAAGCCACTAAATGACTGCATTTCCTTTTCGATAATAGCTGACAGAAAAAGTTCAGAGAGAAACTTCAACTCTTTTTTAGTTTCGCTCTCCCCGTTTATAATGGCTGACGATGTTCCTTCAAAGTTATTGCTGAAAACCAGGTAGAGAAAACAGTAGTTGAACTTGAGAGTCAGCAGACTAATCGTTTCTTCGGAATCAATATTTCCATAGCTTCAAATCGATCAAGACGATCGAATCCATTTATACTGGTGGCAAAGTAGCCATTACCGATGATGCCAAGCAGTTGATTACTACACTTAACGAGGAAATCATTGTCACAGAATTTGAGACCGGAAAACAGCTTCACGAATTGGAAGGCGTACGTCAACTAGTAGTACTTTAACTTTTTTTTTAGCAAAGTGACTTATATTTATATTTAGGATACGGAAATTGTAACCACACTTGCTGTCAAACCCGATGGAAAGCACCTAGTCAGCGCCAGTCGTAGTTTATTTATGAGAATATGGGATCTTGAAAAGGGAGAATGCATCCGTACTTTGAAAGCGCACGATGCACCGATTATTGTGATGGATATCGACCCAACCTCAACCTTGGTTGCCACTGGCTCAGCCGATGCTACCATCAAGGTGTGGGACATTGATAAGGGGTTCTGTACACACAACCTCAAGGGACACGGTGGAGTTATTAGTGCGGTCAAGTTCCACAAGTACAAGGGCAAGTGGTATCTTGCGTCTGGCGCCGACGACTGTCAAGTCCGCATTTGGGATCTTCAGGCCAGAAAATGCATCGCTGTTCTTCAGAGTCACGTCAGTGTTATTCGTGGTCTTGACTTTTCAGCAGATGGCCAGTTTTTAATATCCGGTTCTCGTGATAAGGTCGTCAATGTTTGGGATTGGAAGGCTAAAACACTTCGAGCAACTTACCCAATCTATGAAACTATCGAGACTGTTGGCTTTATCAAAAACAAGGCTGATACGTCCAAGCTCGGTTCCGAGTGGAGTGACTCTGAAATATTTTATACCGGTGGCGACTCTGGTCTCGTCAGATTGTGGGATCTCAAAACAGGTAAACAAGTATTGGAGCAAGAAGCCGAGAAAAACAGTAAACACACCATTTCCGACGTCATTTACAACACACAGAACCAGACCTTGTCGGCCGTTACAAACGATCAAAACGTATTGGTATATTCGGTGGAGAATAGACTCGAGCGCATAAAGCAGATTGTCGGTTATAATGATGAAGTTGTGGATATTGCGTATTTGGGAGAGAAAGAAGAATACTTGGCTGCAGCAACCAACAGCGCACAAGTCAGAGTTTATAATATCGATACTCAAGATTGCGATCTTCTTTATGGACACGAGGACATGATAATTTCGATGGATAGATCAAAGGATGGCGCAGTTTTGGTCACTGCTTCCAAAGATAAGACAGCTCGTATTTGGAAGATTGATCTCGACGCATTGGATCACAAGAAGCGCTTTTTGGGTGCAGGTGTGTGTGTCGGCCATACCGAATCAGTTGGTGCTGTTGCCTTATCGAGAAAATCCGTCTCTTTTATGATCACTGGCAGTCAGGATAGAACAATCAAATATTGGAATTTGAGAGAGTTGGACCTCGAAAACCCTGATGAGCATTATAAGCCTAGATCTCTTTACACTCACCAGGCACATGAAAAGGACATCAACACCATCTGCATTGCCCCTAACGATAAATTCTTTGCGACAGGCTCGCAGGACAAAACAGCCAAATTGTGGAATGTCGATACTGGTGAGCAAATCGGTGTCTTCAAGGGACACAAACGTGGTGTCTGGTGCGCAAGATTCTCTCCTGTTGATCAAGTCTTAGCAACAAGTTCGGGTGATAAAACCGTCAAGATTTGGAGTCTCAAGGATTTCAGTTGTCTCAAGACTTTTGAAGGACATACTAATTCTGTTTTACGTGTCGATTTCTTAACAGCTGGTATGCAGCTCGTTTCAGCTGGATCGGATGGCTTGGTAAAGGTGTGGACAATCAAAACAAATGAGTGTGCATCAACACTTGACAATCATACCGAAAAAGTATGGGCTTTGGCTGTTCGTAAAGATGAAAATTGTGTTGCATCTGCTGGTGCCGACTCTGTTATCAATTTCTGGGAGGATGTTACATTACAAGAACAAGAAGACGAGTTAAAATTAAAAGAAGAGCAAATTATAAAGTAGGTTGCGGTTACCACTATAATGTTGATTTCTGATCTAACCAAAACTATTAAATGCATATATTAGAGAGCAAGAGTTACATAACTTTATACGCAAAAAGGATTACCTTAATGCAATCTTGTTGGCTTTATCGCTAGAGCAGCCTTTCCGTCTCTTAACTCTCTTTAGAGATGTTTATGAAGCAAGACCCGAGAATGACTCAAGTATTACAGGATCTGAAAGCGTAGACAAGATTTTGGCAGAATTATCCACTGAAAATATCGAAAAACTAGCCGGTTACATTAGAGATTGGAACACAAATGCCAAACACTCCGATATTGCTCAAATTGTTCTTCATGCCATTCTGTCATCTCGCAGCTCTGAAGAATTTGTTGAAATTCCCACTGCCAAAGAGGTTTGTTATAAATACACATTACACAATGCATGTCTGTATATTTTTTACTCATATTTTTTTTGTTTTAGTTGATCGATGGACTATTACCATATACAGATCGTCATTACCAACGTATTGATGATTTAATTACTCAATCATTTATCATTGACTACACACTTCAAGCACAAAAATAAAATTATTAGATTCCGTCATATTTTCTTAAACAAAAAGAATAAATAAGAAAAAAAAGAAAAAAGAAATAGAGTTTGTAAATATCAATAGATGCTCAATGGTTATACATACAAATGATAAGTGTTTTGAATGGTAATAATAACGTAAAACTTGGTAAAATAATCTTTAAACTTTTATTGATTTACAGACTAAAAAAAAAAAAAGCAAAATAAAATAAAAGCACTTCCTCGTGTTGAAATGAAACTCATTACACGGACTTTTCTGTGCAAGTTCAAGTTTATCCGTTTTTCAGAAAATCACCAAATTTATAAAATAAAAATGATAGAAATGACAAAAATAGCTTGGCAAGTATAATGAACTTTATATTGAGACAATTTATTATACAATCAAAGGAAAAAAAAAAAAGTTAATGTATATGATTATTATTAAAAAGAGAATTTAATGATGTTGATAAACAGAGGTATCAATTATTATTAAATCTAAACATTATTAAGTATGGCAATGGTATTTTTCTTGTTTTACTGCTTAGTTCTGTAAGCACTACCCTTGGTGTTGCCAAGGCATTCAGCAACACTAACAAACTTGTAGTTCTTCTTTGACTTGATGTAGGAGATGACCCAAGGGACCAACTTTTCGGCAGTCTTCTTGTAGACATCGTGGTGAAGAGCGATGTGACCATGAGGCTTGGAGGAGGAATCCTTCTCAATAACGCTCTTGTAGTTGGCCTGTTCCTTGGAAAGGCTGCTGACTTCACTGTATCTCCAGTCATTGGAATCAATATCCCAAAGAATAACCTTGTAGCCGAGACCACCAAGGGTCTTGAGAGTGTTGCTATCATAAGAACCGGCAGGAGGACGCATGTAAAGAGGGTTCTTTCCGATAACACCACGGAAAACGGTTTCGAGACGGGTCATTTCAGACGTAACCTTGGAGGTGGATTGACCAGCAAGTTCGGTATGGCTGAAAGTGTGGCTACCAAGTTGATGGCCCTGATCGTAGACGTGCTTGATAACTTGCTTATAAGTCTTGGTACCAGCGCTTGTCTTTACGCTTTGCTTCTCAACATCACTAGATATGTGATTCATTGTTAGTAAGTAAATAAGATAAGATGAAATAAAATAGCAATTGCGTCTGAAACTTACACCCAGTTGTTGCCATTCATGAAGAAAGTAGCGGTAATACCTTCATTCTTGAGGGTTTCGGCCAAAGCCCAAGTATATTCGTAAGGTCCATCGTCGAAAGTCAAGGCAATAGTGCCGGGAACTGAACAAGTGGAGTAAACGGTAGCAGTGGTGGCTCTCTTTTCAAAAGGAGTGGGGGCTGCAGAGACGGCAGTGGCAATAGTAGCCAAAGTGACAAGGAATGTAGTCTTCATTTGGTTGTTAAAAAGATTGAAGGTTTAAAGGAAAGTAAATTGGTTTTTCAAAAAAGTACAATATATTACGAGATACTTGAATCAAGCCGTATTTATATGTTTTTCACATCCCTTTTTTATTTTTATTTTTTTTTACAATCAGATGCTACATGGTTTGTGTTCCGATAGGGACTCTTCAAACAAAGCTTTGTACAATGTAAGGTTTTAAATTTAGATTAGCAGTTTTATTACCAGAAAGTAGAGTAAAATTGGAAAAAATAACCCCTTTGTTGAGAGAACCATAAGTAGGAATATCCGCGATCCGACTTCTGAACGTAAATGTTGTCTCATTTCTCCTGACAATTATAAATACACGGAGATGTAAAATTTAAATACGCTTTATGACAGAATTTATAGTAACAGAATTTATAATAATAGAAATGAGCATATTTATTGTAGGAATTAAATGTGACAATAGCCTAATTGAAGCCTGTTCCAAACCTTGTTGGCTGAATATAATTCTGTTTTTGCTATAAACTGCCTATTCTTTTCACCTCTTTTTCTTGTATAATTTAAATCCCATTTTTAAAAACCGAAATTACAATTTGATTTCTTCCCTTCTTCAAACTCTTCCAAGTATTGTTAGAATGAATTGTCAGAATATCCTAGTAAATTCTGCTGCAATTGCAATGCGTATAGATATGAGTGTGCAATTGTCAAGTTGGTATGATGCGATTAATAATAGCTGCTGTTTTTTTTTATCTGATTTAGATTAAAAAAAAAACGAGGTTTTTTTAGGGCATGAATCAAAGTGAATTTAGATATATCTAGAAAATCTATACCAGACAAAAATGATAATAGGGAGAAACTGACAAACCACAATGGCAATACAAAAATTTTATAAGACATCCGTTGTTTCTTTTGGTACTACTCATTTTGGAATGGCAATTGGAAACGTTTTTGTATGAATATTTAAGTTGGTTCATATAAATTATTGTTACATAAAATGCATCGAAAATGGCGAATAAGAATCATTACCACGTTTTTACGATAGCCCGGGATTTTGCAATTAAAATTTCTATTTTCGGAACGACAAATCACTCAAAAAAAAAAGAGGGAAACAGCTACACTCCTCTATAAATGGATCTAAGGAGACTGGTCAAAAAGGTGTCACAGACTTGATCTTTCAAAAAAAAAAAAAATGGTGATTTGAGTTTAGCAATAATAAAGCACAGTCCACTTTCACAAGATCAAAATAATCATGCACTCAGTTCAATCATTATGAATATTACTATGATTCGAAAATAGAAAAAAGGACATGTTTGAAACGGCGTTATAAAATAATAGGTCATTTTGGTGTTTATAGAAGTAATCGAAACAAAAAATAAAATAGAAAATACTATTTATAAACTGATTTATTACATATGACCTTGTAACTTTCATTTAAATATAATAATAATCTGATGAAGCAAAGATCAGCAGCTAATCATCGCAGATCATATACAGGAGAAGGTGCTATTTCTAACATTCATAGGGTACACTATTATTATTATTAGCTTTATCATTGAAGAAAAAAAGAACTGTTCGATAAACCATGATATTAAAAATAACAGAGAGCCTTTTTAAAATTATTCAATGTTACATAATGCATTGGAATCTATATTTAACTGCATGATATTGACATGCTTTTTCGAATGGTTATCCGCTACATGTTATTCATTGAAAGGCCGTTTTTGTTTTTATCATTTATTTTTATATATTTTTAATCACGGTGATGTTTTTGATCACAAAAATGAAGTAAAGCATATAATAGCTCAAGTTTACAAACATTTCTGAATAAACTTTTAAACATGATTCTTCTCTGCTGGGACAGTAGAGTCAAGTAAAATTGATGCAATACTAAGTCGAGGTTAAACCAACATGAGACTATTTCAAAACCATTGAGATATCTGAACTGAGGCGCTTTTTTTTTTCTTTACTTCATATAAACTTTATTAGACAATGTCATTTACCCCACACCGATTATATCAAAATGTTTAAGTGTCAGGGCGGAAAAGGATATAGATAAAATAGAAAAAGATCGTCAGCAGTCAACAACAAAGCGTTTCTGAGAGGTACATAACATTCTGACTGCTGATATAAGCATATGTGTTTGTGTACATAAGGTAAAAAATGATGTACTGTCTTTTTCAAGAAAATGAGAACAAATTTCAAATTAATGAGAAAAGATTTTCAGATTGTTGAGAAACATTTTCAAATTATTGAGAAAAGGTTGATGAGAAAAAAAAAGGGGGGGGGGTTAAGAGAGGTAAAGAGATTGGTATTAACCCAAGGCATGATACTAAAATAATGGAATATAGTATGTCTGGCTCGCCAGACATAGTTGTGGTAGTAAACTCTGTCCTATTGATACATTGCTCTGTTGCTTTATATCATGCTATCTCTCATTGGTGTACAATATGACTTTATGGACCTTGCTACATGGCTACCTATCTCTTTATTTGCTCACTGTCTAAAATATACTCTTTATACATGATATATTTCTCTTTTCTTAATTATTCCCATGGTTTTTCTCACTTATTTGAAATATTTTCTCATTTATTTTCCCCCTTTTTCTCATCAATTTGTAATTTTTTCTCATTTTCTTGAAATAAACAGTAAGAAGGAAAGAAAGAGAGGTACTTAAGATTCAAGGGAGAAAAAAAAAATTTTTTTTTTGAAGGACGAGTAAATGAAGAATGATACACATCTTCATTGTTTACCTCTGTATGTCCATGCAGGTTAATTGTTGCTCTCTTTAAAGAAGACAACTGTTATTTTCATTTTATAATAAAAACCATTTGGCTTTTTTTTTCTTGTTATTCTATTAAAAAAATGGTCAAGATAGAACTTAGTAAATATATGCCACCATCTCATATTGAAGAGTTTATTTTAGGTGATTTGCCAAATATAGTCAGGGGACGCCATTGTTTTCATTGTTACCACTCTGGTTCATTGATATTTCCCTAAAAAAAGATACATACTTACTTATTCATACGCTTTTATTTTCTATTATTATTTATCATAATAATATAAATTATAAAACAAGCTTCTTTACCTGTATAAACACTATAGCCTACCTTAAAGCACTGTAAATATATATAATCAAGTATGAGCTAAAGCAATATACAATTAACAATCAGTATCAAAATCATCATTTATAGTGAAAAAGTACTTTTGCAATCGAGAAAACATCGGTTTTATTCCATGGAGGCTCACTTTTGCTCTCAACAAAAAGAAACAAGTGATAAAATGATGTTTCCTCGTATAGTATAAATAGCTTGTTCTTTCACAGCTTCACGTTTTGTCATATCATTATAAATGTCAAAATGGTACACAGCAATATCTACACAACATAAAATGTTAATCACGGGTGGCTCGATGCCAGCTCTGTTTTCCACCAATGCCACAGTTTCAGGTTTAATATTCTCAGTAAGAACCTTTTTTAAAAGAAGCAAAAACATCCATTTAGTAGGGGTTGTGTTTATTGTATCTTGATGCTCATCAATGTACATTGTTGAATTATCATTTACTTTGTTTCTATCAAAGTTATTCATGAACCCATAAAATAAACTCAGAGTTAAATGTCACTTTAAGCACTTATTTTGACTAATACCATGTGTTATTATAAGTTATAGTTTCTTTAGAAACTGGAAACACCATTTTCGGTTCATATTGATGTTATTAAACTCTAGGTTCTACTGTAAACTCACGAACAAGATGACTGGTTAAAAACCTGCATGGCATTACAAGATGTTATTTTTATTTAATTTTACTTGATATTAATAATAGTAATGATCATGCAGGCAAAAGAAGCAAAATAGAAGCATATTTTAAAGTGGTTATTAGTGCCAAGCAAATGCTAATAAGGTTTGAAACGTCTATTACAGAGTTCTGACTATGATTATGACTCTGTGAGACGAATGATTACAATATATCAGAAATTATATTTGAATTTCGTGTGAAAGGAAAAAAAAATAAAAAGATAAAAATAAAAAGTATTAGACTTCAGTTCGTCTCATTAGTCCTGATATAGAATCTAATTACAACAAGCTTGCCTTTAGGCATGCAATAATTGATCAAATAGTATTTCAACGTTCGGTTTCAAGCCATTAAACAAATTCTGCTTGAATGATATCCACATTTTCCGCAGAGAAAGTTCATGTGTATTTTACCCTGAAAAACCAAATCTTGGGATTTACGGAACACTTTTTGAACTTTTTAAAATTTTAGTGTCAGGGCCACCTGAATGTGGACCTTGATGATTCAACAATTGTTGCTCCTGCAGTTCAAGTGTTACTTGAGTATAAAAACACTGGTATTGAACAGAAAGCATCGGTTTTTGGAGACTGCTTTGACGGGATAAGCTGGTTGATACACTACATTCTAAAATTAGGAAAATGGGATGGTTATTCACTATGTAATCATTGAGTTGGATAGGGTAACACCTCATTATAGCCCCATTATCCGTTTGGGTGAGATTGTCGTATGATCACTGTGTCCACTGGAATCTAACCTGTTATTTTGATGTTTTGAACCAAGTTAGTTGTCAATGATTGTGGTTCGTTGTCTAAATTTTGTACTTTAATTCGAATTGGTTGTCATTGATCAATAAGTGGACTTTGGTCACAAGCGCTGCATTTTTTACAATTTACCTATAATAGTAAGATGTGCCTATTAATATATCGTTATACGCTTTCGAATGCCTGGGTGTTTGACAAAATATTGATTCTCCATTTGCTGTTGCTTTCTATATTATATTGAAGTTACCTCACATATTTTTTCTTACGATATTTCTAAGTTTTCATTTCATGAAGCTTTTAAATAATCTTCAATTCTGCTTTAGTATGGACAGGAACTGCGGAATACTTAACATCCTGAACTGTAGCTCGATGGTCATATTGGATCTTGAGAATTTTACGAGTGTATATTAGGAGGCAATTCCAAAAGTTTCACTAGTAGATTGAAAATTCACAAAGTCTCCATATGACTGTATCGATCTAAACCAGAGCTCACTTTTTATCTTGATCCTGGTCTTTATTTACCAAGGGCTTAAATGATCATTATAAATGATTCTAAACCTGTGCTTGGATCCTATCTAGAAAAGGCTGTAATTTATACAACGAAAGATGACGGGAATATCTCTTATGTTGACTCATTCGAGTCAAATGCAAACATTATTATCTGTTACTTTGATGCAAATGCCTTGCTCCGGGTACGACTTGTGTCCATTTATGTTAAATAAAAATTTGTAGTGGCTGCAGTTGAAAGTGAATTTTTAATTGGATGACAGCGTGAAAAATCAAATTGAAAGAGAGAGAGAGAAAGAGAGAGAGAGAGAGAGCGAGCGAGCAAAACAGAGAGTGGGTTTCTTCACATTCGCTTTTCTCCTTTTCTCCTTTTTTTTCCTTTTCCTTTTCTTTCTTTGTTGCTTAAATCAGTAAAAGCAATCGTGAATACGATGGATGAAGACATCAAGCCACAAGTATTGAAGGATGAATACTGGACGATGGACCGAGTGGTGCGCTGGCTTGAATCGCAGGATTTCCAAAGAGCCATCGACATTTTCAAAAGTGAGAGAAAGAATGTGTGCAAAACCTGGCTTCAGTCTTGATTTATATTATTTTTATTTTAGCTAATAACATTTGTGGAAGGACCTTTGTAGAGCTGGATACCAATTTCTTATTATCCTTACCGAACGAACTCATGCCAGAAACAGAAAAGAGACGCTTGGTTTATGCTATAAAGTCGCTTTTACCTGTAAATGATTATACGCAATTCATGACTAAACATACTCATCATCCTCTTTTTATGTATTCGCAGTCTGACGATCAATACTATAGACCTTCCACCAGACAGAATAGACTATTGGCTGAACGCAAGCCTTCCCAGCCAAACTTAACAGCCCAGACACCTCTCATACCCGAAAGAAAATCCTCCAATAATGAACAAGTAATGGATTGGATGAAATCCTTTAATATACCAAAGCGTCCATTGGCAGCTTCAACCGCAAGGCGTCCTCCGCAGCGGGTGCTTAGCCCTGTCAGTCCCCGTATTCCGCCTGAGCAGCAGGACGGCACTTGGAAGCTTGCCAGGAGACGAGTTGCTCCGCCACCCATGCCGCAATACTCGAATGTAAGTTGCTTTCTCTTGTTCTTTGCTTGCTTGTACTCATTGTTATATTAGGAAGTGCAAAAAAGCATTCATGTCACAAAGGATTCAGACACTTTCCATAGTTTGCAGGTAACTGGAATGCATGATGCCCGCTTGATAAAGAACTCGATCATCAGAAAGCTGGGCTTGGAGGGCAGTTGTGATCGATACTACTTTTTTCATGAAAACGGCAAGAATACTGGTAAAAGTGAAATGACAGTGAAAAAAGGGTGGCCTAACTTATAATCAGTCAATTGATGGTATTAGATAAGGCATTGACAGACAGTGAACTGTCTCATTTGTGCCAGATATCAGACCACAGTTCAACAAATCGGATTCTAGTCAAGCCTCTTGACTATAAAGTGGAGCAATACAGGGCTTATTCTAAGAATGGAACCAACTGCTATGATTTTGCTGTAAAGCCAAGCGGTTATCAAAGGTAAAGGACAAGTAGTCATGGTAAACATGAATCATCGTGCTTATCTCGCTGAACATGATTAGGCCACTTCATACAAGCAGATCGCATCACTACCTCGGGCCCCATCATGACCAGTCTGGTGCAAATGAGTTTGATGTGAATCGAACCCAGTATTACAGCAATGGACCCGCAAAGGTATCACCCATTTCATACGATGAAAGCAAGTCTGATGGTTATTTCGATAAGCGATCTCGTAAGCCATCCGTCGACATGAATGCTGATAATAATAATAGAGTTTGGGCAATGGGATCGCAGTCACAGCGCAGTAGCACTTCATCCACAGACACATCTCATCCTTCGGAGTCATCTGCTTCGGGCAAATCACCCGCATTATGGCCTATTCATCAAGAATCCGACCCGTTTATCCCTCAGCATCAAAAGAACCAGCAACAACAGCAAGCAATCGAGGAAAGTAGTGGCATGCAAAAGTCTCAGTCATTATGGGCGATACCTCCCCAAACAAAGCCAAAGACTGTCCCTCAAAATGGCATGGTCTCGTCTACCTCCCTTTGGGCTGTTGCTCCCTCTACTTCTACATCCGAAAAACTAAACCCTTCTCCCTCTTTATGGGCCGTGCCACCCCCAAAGACCGATGTGGCCTCGCCGGTCAATACAAAGCCATCCTTGTGGGCTGTTACTCCTGCAAAATCAGAGTCCTTGAACAGTGCTCCTTCCCCATCTCCATCCGCTTCATTATGGGCAGTGCCTCCTACCAAGTCTGACTCTCCTTTACCAACGGCAAATAAGAGCACGCCTTCCCCATCCAGTTCGTTATGGGCTGTCCCACCAAAGTCAGAATCACTTGTGGCGTCACCTACCAATGCAAAACCCTCTTTATGGGCAGTCCCTCCTTCAAAATCTGAACCAAATGTCGCTCTCTTGAACAAGCCGTCATCTACTTCACTGTGGGCTGTGCCGCCACCGCCACAATCAGAACCACCGATCCAGCAGTTTGGAGCCGAAAACCTCAATCTGCATCCAAGCATTTCTGGTGAGACAAGACGGGTTCAGTTCTCGGATAACAAGGATCAAACAATGGAAAAGAAGATGGAATCATTGCAAATCTCACCCAAAGAAGAAGAAGAGGAAGAAGAAGGGGGTAACGGCCTCTCCATTGATATTCCTGCCAAGCAGCAACAGGGAAGTTCCGAGCACCCCACGCCTATTTCCGCCTCTAGTCTATCTCCTATAAACGATCCCAACCTTGAAAACTGGGCAGAGCGTCCCACAGTCGAAAAGCTCTACAAGGACATCGACAAGTACTTGCCTGGCCATGATCTTGACAAGGAGATCATCGTTGATAATCCCACCATTGTCAATCAATTGCCGCCTGGCCGAGGTCTTCAGGGCCACAAGAAATCCATCCGTATTGTCGCAAATGAGGCACATCGTAACTGGAGAACTGCAGTCAACGTGATTAAAGCGAATAACAATCTATTGAGACGAAGAAGCACTAAAATGTGGCACCGCAACGTGGAGCAGGTCAAGCCAGGTATGCGCGCCACCGCCGTTGTTTCAAACGAGGTACCAAAAGCCAAAAAGCTACAGTGGATCCGCGGTGAGCTGATTGGCAAAGGCTCTTTTGGTAAAGTATACCACGCATTGAATGTCGAGGCAGGAGAATGGATTGCGGTCAAGCAGGTCGACCTGCCCACGACCAAGGCTGATTACTCCAACCCGCAATTACGAGAAACAAAGGATGCGCTCTTTCGTGAGATTTCCTTGCTGGAGGACCTCGACAACGAATACATTGTACAGTACTTGGGTTATGACGTTGACGAGGAAGAGGGGCACATAAACATCTTTTTGGAATACGTCCCCGGCGGAAGTATCGCCACGTGTCTTACCAAAACCGGTAAATTTGAGGATCCATTGGTTCGATTCTTCACAAGACAGATCTTGATGGGCTTGGCCTACCTTCACAATCGAAACGTGTTGCATCGTGATATCAAGGCAGGAAATATTCTGTTGGATCAAAATGGTGTCTGTAAAATTACCGACTTTGGATTGTCGAAGCTAAGTGGACAGGATAAGGCATACGATCCTCATTCAAACAACTCGGTTATGCGCGGAACGGTCTTTTGGATGGCGCCAGAGGTGGTCAAGGGAACAAACTATAATGCAAAGGTGGATATATGGAGTTTGGGATGTACTGTTATTGAAATGCTAACAGGTGACCATCCTTGGTTGGATCTTAATATGCTGGCTGCTTTATACAGCGTAAGTCATCGCCAAGTTCTATTTTTATTTACACCTTTTGTTCTAATGTTTTTATCATCAGTTGGGTAAATATCAAGCGCCACCTATTCCAGAAGGAATTCCAGAGGACGCGCATGACTTCCTTTCAAAATGTTTTATTATGTAAGTACTTTTTTATTATTGTATATATATATATAAATGCATATTTATTTATATATATATACACTGCCTTTTAGTAATCCTGAAGATCGTCCCACAGCGGAAGAATTATTAAACCATGAGTTTGTTCAACAAAACACTACTTTTGAATTTAAGGTTAGTCGATGTCATCCTCTGTGAATTGTAAGGATGATGATTCTAACATGCTATTATATAGAAATATATGAAAAGAGTCGAACTTGAACGGAGAGCATCAAGATCTAAACCTATTCCTGCAACAAATTAATTACTCTTTATTATATAAATATATAGTAAAGCATACACACATACACCGTTTTTCCCTTTACTTATTAATATTATTGTTATTTTTCAAAAAAAGCAACTTTTATTATTTTTTTTTCCTTTTCCTTATTAATTTATGTATAACAATGAATGAAATAATAGCAGTTTATAAGAGTTATAAATCACATGTAATTGGATGGATAGTGTTGTCTTTGATAAGGATTAGTGTTATAACCATGGTGATGATGTTGTAAACCTTGTTGAGGATGGGAATACGGGTTCATTTGGCCCATGTATTGATTATATCCACCGCCTCCACCTCCTCCTCCTCCGCCCCCGCCGCCACCAATGGAGCTGTACCGATTCAAATGGTTACCGTTATAGTTACTGTTATAGCTAGAAGGACCATGGTAATTTTGCCTTAACGGGGACTGATACTGGTGATGATTCATGTATTGGTTTTGTGATTCATAGTGTTTAGAATGATATTGAGGTATCATTGAATATTCATTGTGCGACCTTTGCTGATACGGGTACATTGGCTGGTGATGATTACCATACATGGCAGATTGGCGGGGTCTTTCATCTTTCATCGGAGGAAGGGAATGATGGGGAGCCGTTCTCATGTTGGGCATCGAGTTATGACGTTGTCTTATACGAGAACCTGATTGATGAGGGTAGCTGGAAGGTACATGCTCCCGCTGATGTTGATGATGATGGTGGCCAGAATAATACCTGCTGTCGTCTTCGTAGCCTTTATTCCAATACGGATCTTTATGGCGATGACTTTTACTGATTCCGGATAGCCAATTACTTACTTTATGGCGCGTAGGCCAACTCTGCTGGCTTGCATAGTCTGGGTGATCGTAGTTTCTGCCACTAAAATAATTGCGAAGTCCACTAAACATTTTTTTTTATTGTTTGTTTGAGATAATACAATGAAAAAAAACAAAGTAGAGAAAATGAAGAAGAAAAAAAAAAAGAAGAAAAAAAAAAA
>VCJI01002481.1:61472-94018 GCA_024139395.1 Backusella morwellensis
TCTCTCTTTTCTGCCATTCTCCACTGATTTTTGCCATATTCATGCTCATCAAGGGCTGGTTCATCCATCTTGCTTATTTTAGCAATGTCATCCCAATAAAATAAACAAGTAAACAACAGTAAACCATATCTTGTGTTTTAAAGTTTCAGTCTTGCATAACACCAAGCTTTTATTTCGTTTAGTCTTATTAATGATATGACTTTGCTTGATAGTGCAATGGGTTAGTCTCTTCAATACTCTTGATTCTTTTGAAGGATTTGACTCTTGATCCCATTTTTATTGGGCTTACTTATCATCCAACAAGGATTTTCTGTTGAAACGTGACTGGGTGCGTCATGAACTGTAAATTCTGACGTGAAAGTTTATTATTAAATAAAAAAATTAATAAATTTCCCAAAAGCAATCAATTTTCATGGGTTTCTTTTTCTTTTTATATTTTTCATCGTTAAGAAATACACAATGGATGATTTTCAGCACCCTTTAGTATCAACACCTCCTCCGCGTGGACCTGTTGCGTCACCTATACCGGAGGCGGCAGAAGAGATGGCCACTGCTCTCAAGGCCCATCGAGATAGCATGTCGGAAGCAACCACGCACTTTGAGCAATTGCATCCATCCGATTATAAAGCCTTCCGAGCACGATCTAAATCATTAGCAGTTGGCTCCATTGGCTGGCCTTCTTTAATACCACAGAGACAGGTCAGTTCGGGCGTACCGTTTACTGCTCGCTCTTGGGAACCAACTCTCGAGAAGGCAATTCGCGCTATTGTGTCTATCAAAGCAAGTCATGTTCGTAGCTTCGATACAGAAACATCAGGTAATATATTTATATTTCATTGCTTATTTTACTATAATCACCATACTCACATCTATTTTCTATTATAAAACAAAAACTGAAAAAGGTGGTTACACTGCTACTGGCTTTATTGTTGATGCCGCTCGCGGTATTATACTTACCAATCGCCATGTTGTTTCACCAGCACCTATTGTTGCTCAAGCTGTGTTGACAAATTATGAAGAGGTTGACTTGATGCCGGTTTATCGCGATCCTGTACATGACTTTGGTTTTATGCAGGTAAACAAATGAGGTTTTACATTACAAAAACAAAAAAAAAGAGAAGCTGATCGTTCATTTTTTATATACAGTTCGATCCTACTCGTATAAAGTTTATGGAGCTTGAAGAAATTCAATTAAGTCCAGAACGTGCCAAGGTTGGCTTGGATATTAGAGTTGTAGGGTAAAGTTTAGAGCTAAAAAAATTCTGCATGAAATATAATGCTCCAATTAAAACGCCGCTTACCTAAATCTGAAATAGAAATGACGCTGGTGAGAAGCTTAGTATTTTAGCTGGTACTCTAGCCAGATTAGATAGAAGGTAACATCATATTTAGTAATACTGACACCGAAAAGAAAAAAAAATAACAACATGTATTCTTTTAGAGCACCAGAGTATGGTGTAGGTGAATATAACGATTTCAATACCTTTTATCTTCAAGCTGCTTCTGGAACAAGTGGCGGGTCTTCAGGTAGTCCAGTTCTTGACATTGACGGTCATGCTGTTGCTTTAAACGCCGGAGGTGCTAGCCGTGCCTCTTCTTCTTATTATCTACCTTTGGATCGAGTTAAAAGAGCATTGCGTTATATCCAAGAAGGAGAGCAAGTGCCTCGTGGTACACTCCAAACCGAGTTTGAGTACTTGCCCTATAATGAGGTACGACGCCTTGGTCTCAAGGCTCATGTAGAAGAAAAAGTGAGACACAAATTCCCAGAAGAGACAGGTATGCTTGTAGTCCGGTCTTTGCTACCCAAGGGTCCGGCTGATGGCATTCTGGTTCCGGGTGATATCATCATCGGGTGTAATGGTAAAATGGTCCCTCATTTCATTAGCTTGTTTGGTGTACTGGATGATACTGTTGGAAACACAGTCAACTTAACTATTAGCAGAGGCAAGAAAATCCAAGAGGTCTCAGTCACTGTTCAGGATTTACATAGTGTTACTCCAAACCGATTTGTGGAAATTGGCGGAGGTGTTGTACATGAACTCTCTTATCAACTGGCAAAATCCTACTCGCAACCTGTAGGCGGTGTTTATGTCGCCACTTCCGGTCATATGCTGGCTAGTGCAAGTGCTTGGAGAAAAAGTGTTATTGTCAGTGTAAATAATATTCCTACACCTAACCTCGACTCATTCATTGAAGCCATGAAGAGTTTACCAGATGGTGCAAGAGTTCCCCTCAGGTATTTCTAAATATATACACCTTTTAAAAAAAAATACAACTAATATACTCGTAAAGATTTTATGCACTTCACAAAGCATACAAGGATAAAATCATGATTATGCATGTTGATCGACACTGGCATAAATTCAGATTGGCTGTTAGAAATGGTAAACAAATAAACCGTTTTATTTGTTTTTTTTATCATTACTAACTATTATAATCAATAAACAGATAAATCTGGTCTTTGGAACTTCACTGAAATGGTTCCTCCACCCAAAGTGACACCCTATTTATCATCATCTGCCACTTTCCCACCACTGGATAGTTCTCTTGCTTTAGCAGAAAAACTGATGCCTTCTTTTGTTGCCATCGATTTCTACCTTCCTTATTTGGTTGATGGTATGAAGGCTACACAGTTTTATGGTACAGGCTATATCGTATCCACTAATCCACCTCTAATCGTGTGTGATCGAGACACCATCCCTATTGGAGCCGGTGACATATTCATCACCTTTGCAAACTCCATCATCATTCCTGGTCAATTGTTATTGTTACACCCATTCTATAATTATGTTGTTCTTACCTACGACCCAACTCTTATTGGTGATACACTTGTCAAGCCAATCGAATTCAATCTCACTGGATTAAACCAAGGCGATAGCGTGAACTTTGTCGGTTTAAGTAATGACCAGTCTGTTATTATGAAAAAGACATCTGTCTCCTCTGTTTCCAACATTGGCACACGTGAGTGTTCTCCTCCTCGTTGGCGTGCCATGAATGTTGAGGGTATCAAAATCGATGATGCTGGTTCGCAAGGTGGATTGATAGTCGATGATGATGGAAAAGTTCAGGCTATTTGTCTAAGTTATTCCTCTCAAAACGAAAAAGGAAAAGACGTTTCCTTCATGTCAGGTCTATCGAGTTCATTGATCAAGCCTACAGTTGATAAATGTGTTTCGGGCGAAGAGGTGGTATTCAAAGGCTTGGACGCAGAATTATGGACAATGCGTATTGCAGCCGCTCGTACTCTAGGTCTCACAGATGATTGGGTAGAAAAGGTAGAGAAAAGCGGATCTACACGACACACACTCTTGTATGTGTTGAATATTTTGGATGAACGTAGCGCTTGTGCAAAGGTACTTAATGTGGGCGATGTCATTCTCAGTGTAAATGGAAAGCTGGTTACCCGTATGACGGATATGGCAATTGTGCATGAGGAAGACCAAGTTGAAATGAAGATTCTACGTGATGGTAAAGAGCTTGATGTGACGGTTCCAATGAGTCAGTTTAGCAGCTATGAAACCACACGTGTCATTGGATGGCAAGGGGCACTCATTCAACAACCTTATAAATCTGTTTTAGAACAAGTGAGAAATGTTCCAGTTGGTGTCTATGTATCTTGCACTTTATATGGCTCTCCTGCATCTAATTCTCTACGTCCCGGTGTTTGGATTGTCGAGGTCCAAGGCAAACCAGTTACTGACTTGGATTCGTTCCTCAAAGTTGTTCATGAACACGAAGCAGAAACAAAACGTCGTCGTCGTCCTAGCTATATTGCTCCTGTTCACCGTACAAAAGCAGAGAAGATTGCTATGGAGCCCGATGATGATGCTTTACCAGAGGATGACACTGATGACATTGATGATGATAATGATGAAGGTTATTTGCGTCTCAAAACTGTTAGCCGAAATGAAACTGTACGTGTTGTTGCTCTTAAACTTGATTTGCACTATTGGGATTCATGGCAGTTGGTCCGAGATGAAAAATCAGTTTGTGGTTGGATTTCACAAGACGCTTAAAATAATGTACCATGATTTTTGTAAATAGGTTCCTTTTCAATTTAAAATACTCAATTTTTTGAAATAAAACATCCCTTTTGAAATGTATTTCGTACGCATATATATATATATCTTTGGGTTGCTCTGATTTGATTGTATAAATTACTAAAACATATCATTATTATGGAGTTTGATAATGACTATATGAGTACATTAATACTCAAGAAAAAAAAAAAAACCTACATTTTCAGGCTTGAATAGCCCATTGTTTATGTATTTATTATCATTAAAGCAGAACAGGCGATGGAAAACTTATTTTTAATATGCACCAGAAGCATTATTAATCCGAATAACTTATTATAAAGAAACAGATAGCCTTCATCCGCTAATAATCAAACGAATACTAATAGAAAGGGCGTTTCCTGCACGAGATGTCTTTTTAAAAATCCGAAAAAGGAAATAGTACAGTGGCTTGTAACATGAGTACAGTCACATTATTCTTGCAGAAATGTCATTTAAATTTTATTTGGAGAAAAAAAAAGCGTTTGTATTTGTTTGTAAAGTATTGTAAACAATGAAGGACAATACCATTCCACTTGAATTAAATACGGGAGAGGGAGCCAACCGTTTTAAGGTATAAAATCATACTAGTGAAGCCAGGTCTGTAGTGTATTCACTTCTTTTATAGTACCAAACCTTCAAAACTCGAGTCGAGCGTATCAAAGTCGATGTTGTACGTAGATCTCGCTTGATCGATGACGAACCCGATCAACATGGTTCCTTTTTTTACGAAGCCTTGGACTCTTGGAAGGAATTGAATTTGACTACTCACTTTAAAGAGTTTGCTAAAGAGATAACGCCCTTTGTCAAGTCGCTTCCTTCTATCATTTATCACAAAGACAAAATAATCGATATTCTCGAAAAACACATCAAAGTCAAGGAGAGTTTAGCTTTGGATGGTATCTTGGAGTAAGTGGCACATGCTGTTTTCGATTGGAAATATAATTTAACGGGAAATATGATTATTTTCATTTTTATAGTTTGGTAACCAAACTAGCAAAGGACTTGGAAGGCGAGTTTTATCCTTATTATGCTAGATTACTGAAAACGATTGTTCCTCTTGTGTACCACAGAGACATTGTCTTGTTAGAGGTAAGTTATCATGCCAGTGACTAGGTTAGATGACAATCTGTTTAATACCAAAATACATTGCTTTAGAGCGTTTTCAATTGTGTTGCGTATCTATTCAAATTCCTCTCCAGACAAATCCTCCCAGATCTGGATGTTACATTCCAGTAAGTAATCTATTGTATACGGCAGCGTTGAAAGGTTTTTGAAATTGATGATTTTATAGTATTTTGGAAAAGATGCTTGGTGAAGACAACCAAGCAAAACCATATGTTCGACATTTTACGGCTGAAGCATTCGCCTTTTTGATGCGTAAAGCACGCGGAGATGACTTGAAGAAGATTGTAATGTGTATTTTGGATTCACTCAGATCGAGCCCATCCAAAGAGTACGAAGAAGGTCTAGCCATGTTGTTTTTTGAATGTATAAAGGTAAACATGGAAGAGAGACGGTGTGTGTTTGTATGCGTTCAAGTGTTATTCACATCTTATCTTGTGCAATTATGAATAATTAGCAAGTGGATCATCAAATTCATTCCAGAGGAGAGGCAATTTATAAGGAGCTCTTAATCCAGTCTTTCAATGAAGATATTTCAGTCGATAACTTGGATGAAAGCCCAATCATTATATTGCTAACAAAGACCACTCTTTTAATGCTTCACCATACATTCAGACAGCATTTTACGCCTATAATCAGTATGTTGCTAAAGGAAATGGACAAGCAGATTAAAGCAAAGGAAATGGATGAAAAGTTGATTGCTATTCAGTTGACGGTTTTAACAATGATCGTCACTGTTCGTAAAGCAAGTCGTGTACAAGGTATGAAGGATCTCGATTAATTTGTGTGTATTGGTTTCATTTATTCATTCATCATCCACATTTATTTGATAGATTTTAAGCCAATTGTCGCTCGCATTCAGGATGTTTCCAAAACTATATTTACCGCACCAGTTGATACTTATTCAAGTTATACATACAGAGAATTATTGCGATCAATCACTGGTATTTTATGTAATAGTTCGATCGAAAGTGTCGTTGGAACCAGTCGTATTATTCTTGATTTGGTTGTTGGATTTAATAACATTGATCTCATTTATGGTTTCTTTCTTTCGTTGGCAAAGCTGGGGTGGTCTAATTTCACTCAAATTTGTCTTCCCTACATTTTGAGGTAAGCCTTTTAAACACCGTAGCCAAGTATCTATGACTAAACCAACATATTGTTTTTTTTTCTTGTTAGATATACCTCAAATAACTTCCAACTTTATCCCAATGAAACTCTCCTACTTTTATCGGAGTTGGCTGCTTCGGATAGTTTAGCTCCAAGTGCAGGATCTTTGTCATCATCATTTACTGCTGATGGATTGTTACGCTTCCCAGATTCAAAGAATAAAACCTCAGTGGCTCAAGGTATCCTTGATATTCTCGGCTCTAGTTACGATTGGGAAAAAGAAAGAGATCTCTTGAATTCCACTGATATGAATGTAAGTTTTTAATGATGTTTATCCAAAAAGTAACTTCATTTATTCAATATTTGTTTGCATTACTATTACTAGGACGAAAATAGCAACATTTCTGCCATTACTGTTTTGGGATCTGCACTTTATATCCTTCCAAAAATACAAGTGTCAGTTTCGAGCGTTTCCTCAGTACTCTTATCTCTGTTTGATTCTCTCCTGACCTTTTTGAAACACAATGAACAGGAAAATGACGTTATAAATGCACCTTTTGTATTAGCACACAAGAATTTCGTATTAGAGTCTTTATTGGGTCTTGTTTTGGAATCACTTGCATCTACTGCTGCCCATAATACTGCCGTTTTCGAGGAAATGAAGAATATGCATTCCAAGTTGATGGATAGTGTGCTTGTCAGTTTTTCTCGTAATGAAGTAGTTCTTTCCGGAGTATTTCATTATTTAGATCTTTTACGTTCAGAGTAGGTGTCTATATGTAGTTGAAATGTTGGAAAGAGAAACTTATATATTTTTATTATAGTATCAAGAATAATGATAAATTCACGTTGAAAACACTTCAATCTATATATCCTGTTCTCAAAGGAAATCTTTCCTCACAAAAGCGCAACTGCCGTCTCAACACTTTAAAGATCCTTGTATTATTTGATCAGCCATTAATGAAACAAGATGCTAATCATAAAGTGGATGAACCTTGTATCATTGCTAGACTGTCTCTAGATATGGAAGAGATTGATCCTAGTTTCAAAGAATATCGTGATAAAGTGAAGATTATTCAAAAACTAAACATCATCATTGGCTCCAAACGTACACCCGATATGTATATAGATTTCGTGCCCCTTCTCTGCTTGGGTACACTCACCGTCAATCTACGTCCTCTTTGGGCTGATGCTAAAGCCTGCCTGGTTACGTTCTCTCAGGTGGATAAAGATCTCTATTGGAATACTATTTTTGGAGAGTTGAGCAAATACAAGGACGAAAAGAGCTTGGTTTGGGATGGTTTTTCACGCTCTGTTATGCATAAATTGACTCAACCTAATGAACCTGAAATTGGAAATGCAACAAAAACAGGAAAGATTTCATTTGAATGCCCCACCTTTTCCAAATTTATCTTTATTGAAAATAAGGCTTGGGTAGACATGAAAGAAGAAAAGGCTCAGAGTTTATCGCTCATGCTTGTTCAGGTATGTTACTTTCAAGTTTTGATCCAACTTTTTCTAAAGCAAAATATTAGATGAGTAAACAAGAGCCGGGCCACATGGATTACTGGAATTATTACAATATACTGTTACAATTGCTAAAAGAAACACCCACTGTCACTGAACCTAAAACAAAAAGTTTGGTTCCTCTGTTCTTGGATTTTGTTGAACAAGAATTTGGTGCTTCTTCTGACGACGATGATGAACAAGAAGAAAAGGAGGAAACAGATGATGTTCATTTATTACAGCGCTCTCGTAAAATTATTAAAAGCAAAATGAGCAGCTGGCTTGATGTTTTCTCCGTTTTTGTGAATCCAAAGAGCGCATATAGATCCCAAGAACTATTTGATACGTTTATGCGTCTTGTTTCTATGGGTGACAGCAAGCTTCAACCTCAAGCACTTGAATGTCTCTTTACCTGGAAGGATAGCCACGTCAAACCTTATGCCGATAACCTTCGTAACTTGATGGATGATATCAAATTCCGTGACGAACTAGCTACCTTTGTTCAAAACGAAGAGCAAATCATGATTGATCCAGCTCATCGAAAGGGCCTCATGCCTCTAGTCATGCGCATCTTATTTGGTCGTATTGTTCAGCGTAGCAAGGCATCTAGTAAGAGTAGCAAAAACTCTCGTCGTAAGGTCATTTTAAGTGCTGTTGCTTGTTGCCAGGTTCCTGAAATTAGATATTTTATTGATCTTGCGTTGGAGCCATTTGCATCTATTGTCGAGTTACCTGGTGTTGGAACTGATAAAAATGGAAATGTGACAACAATGGAGTTTAAGGAAGAGGGAAGAAAGCTACTCGAGGCTGTTCCTTGGAGAAAACAATCCGGTTTACTCAACTTGTTGGAGGATATGATTAAACAGATGGCCACCCATATCTTACCCTTTTTACCTGATCTTCTCAAAGTAGTATTGTACATCATCAATTTTATTCATGCCAGACACTCCGACGATATGGATATTGATCAGCCCGAGCACTCTAGCCAAAGTAACAAATCCAAAGAAATCAAAGCTTTAGCATTGAAGCGTATCGTTGAAATGTTTAGAATCAATGGTGATTTTAATTTTACTCCATTTGTTCCTGCCATGTTTTCATCATTCATCTCTGATCGGTTGGAAACCTTACCCAAGGAAAGCTCTCAAGATCTGTCTACGTTAACCCAGCTCTTCTTAGTTTGGTCTAAAAAAGAAAGCTATGCGCACTACTTTATTGATTTTGATACAAGAGTGCTTCCTCAAGTTATTGCTACTCTTGCTGTCAAGAAGCTAAACGAACATGTTCTCAATGCTTTGCTGGAAATTATCGAGTCATTACTTGATTTATGCGATAGTCAAATGGAAATTGATGGCGCAGTCTCACTCAAGGATAAATTGATTGTGCCCCACGTCGATCTTTTATTGAACGATCTTAAATTCCGTCTTACTCTTTCAAAGGACGATGTTAAATTTGGTACTGGACGCTACTCTGTCCGTGAAATAGCAATTGCAGCTCGTATTGCCGAATTTACTACTAACGGTGAACAGGCTGCTTCCATCATCGAAATTCTTTTGCCTAGTTTGAAGAGACCTTCCAAGACGATTCCCGAAAAATCCAAACAGAACATTATGATCATATGGTCTAAATTTATCCGAATTGTACCTGGATTTGAAGCTGATTCTGCTCTTTATCACCAATATTACATCATGGCCTCGTCCATGTTTGCTACTGCTTTTTCTCGTGAAACCAGAACCAGTCTTGTTGAAGTTTTCCACGCCTTTGCTGCTGTGAACCCTGAATTGGTCAAGGTGGATGAACTCTTGACTATGCTAAACTCCTACTCAGCTAAGCGCATTGATGAGCCTGACTATGATAGAATGCTTGATGCATTGAGTTTAATCGGCGAAGAATATTACCAGGAGCTGACCATCCATCAATGGCTTCCTATTTTACATCAATTGGTACACAATATGCGTGATGTTGAAGAAATGGCTATTCGTGGTACAGCAACCCATTGCATGACACAGTTCCTTAAGGCTACCAAGGAGAAGTCTGACGAAGGAGTGAAAAACAAGATGATTGGTTATATTAATCATGTCATTTATCCTGCCATCAAGAAAGGTCTCCGTTCTCGTGTCGAGCTTATCCGTATTGAATTTGTAACTGTACTCAATAGCTGTGTTAAGCTCTTCCCTGAGCTTCCAATGTTTGAAGATCTTGTTCCACTCTTGGGCGAAGATGAGGAAGCCAATTTCTTCTATAATATCTATCACATGCAAATCCATAGACGTTCCCGTGCTCTTACTCGTCTCTCTGAGTATGCTCCAAAGGGTACATTGAATTCTGCTTCGATCAATAATATCTTTGTACCAATCATCTCAGCTTTCTTTAATGAAAGTGAACGTACAGTTGATCACAATTTACTGCATCAATGTACCATCACCCTATCTTCTTTGGCACTTGTCTTACCATGGACTCCATACTATCGCCTGCTCCAGACTTATCTCGATTTAGTGAATAAAATGGAAGAAAAGGAGCGCCTTTATGTTCGAGTAGTGATTGGGTTATTGGATGCCTTCCATTTTGACCTTAAGGATATCACGTTATCTGACGAAACTGCAAAATTAATTATGGGCCGCCAAAAGGTTAGAATCGATTACTTAACTGATGAAGAGATTAAAAAGCAGGCCGCTGTCGATGCTGGACAAGAAGTAGAAGAGCCAAAAGACCAGGTGGATGATGAAGTAGTAGAAGCTGAAGAGCTTGGTCCTGAACAGAAAGAGAGGGAAAAGGCAGAAAAAATCCATGAAGTGCTTGTGACTAAGATTATGCCAGAGTTGAATCAATTCTTAAACAACAACAAGAGTAGAAAATCGGTGATAGTACGTGTACCATTGGCCTTGGGTATTGCCAAGCTTGTTCGTCATTTGCCTGAAAAGTCTATGCGTTTGAATCTTCCTGGTTTGTTGACTTCAGTGTGTCATATTATTCGTAGTAGAGCACAAGATGTCAGAGATATTACACGTGAAACTTTGATCAAGATTAATGCGTTCCTGGGTCCTTCCTATTTTAACTTTATTATGAAGGAGTTACGTGGTGCACTCAAGAAAGGCTACGAGCTTCATGTATTGGGTTACACAGTAAATTCATTGTTATTGGATATGATGCCTCGCTTAAACGTTGGTGACTTGGATTATTGTATTAGAGATGTAATCGGGCTTCTTGTAAATGATGTCTTTGGTGCTACAGGTCAAGAGAAAGATGCAGATGAAATGACAGGAAAAACCAAAGAAGCCAAGAGTCGCCGTAGTCCTCAATCTTTTGAATTATTAGCAAAGGTGGTTCATTTTAAGAGTGTTGGACTTATGCTTTCTCCTCTTAAAGATGTCATGTCAGAAACAGAAAGCAACCGTATTTTGCGCAAAGTTGATGATATCCTTCGCCGCATTTCCCACGGTTTGGTTCACAATCCTGAATTCGAATCAACAGAATTATTGGACTTTTCCTATGGTTTAATCTCTCAGAACCTTGAAGAATTTAAGGTACAGGAAAAAAAGAAAGCAGTAAAAACCCAGGAGGAAATGAATTACGAAGTCCAAGTTAAACGACCAATGACAGAATCGATTGATTACTATCGTGCTAATGCTCATCGTTTTGTCTACTTTGGTTTAAGTTTATTTTCGACCGCATTGAAGCGAACCAAATACGACTTATCAGACAACGAAATCAATAAAAAACTCTCGGATCTTGTCAACGTAGTAGGTAATACTCTTTACACTTCCCAATCTGCCAATATTATTCTTGCAGCTCGTATTATGTGCAGTTTACTACTACTCCCTATCACTGGTGTGCAATCTGCGATTGATACTTCGATCAAGCGAGTATTTCAACTTCTCAAGGGATCTGGCAGCTCAAATAACAATACAGCACAAGCCTGTTTGCGACTTTTGACAGTCTGTATTCGTGATAACAACAAGTCAAAGTTGACCGAGCAACAATTGACCTTTATTCTTGACTTTATTCGTCCAGATTTGGAAGAGTTGGAACGTCATGGTACTATTTTTGCATTATTGAGAGCCATTATCTCGCGCAAATTCATGGCACCCGAGATTTACGAGATGATGGATACTATTGCCTCTGTTTTTGTCACCAGTCAAAGTAAAGAAATCCGTGAACAAGCACGTTCTGTTTACTTTATGTTCTTGATGGACTATCCCCAAGGTCAAGGCCGTCTCAAAAAGCAAATGAGTTTCCTCACCAAGAATTTGGAATATGTCTACGAAACAGGTCGTGAGTCTGTCATGGAATTGCTTCATCATGTTATTTCCAAGTTCGGTGAAGATATCCTCTCTGAATTTTATGATACCATCTTTTTCGCTCTGGTCATGCGACTTGTTAATGACGAGTCTGCTAAATGCCGTGAAATGGCAGCTGCGTTAATTAAAACTTTGTTGGGTCGCATACCAGACAAATTACCTACCATCTATCGCCTGTTGAATAAGTGGCTTACCCAATCGAATAAGCCTACCCTTCAAAGAGCAGCATGTCAAGTTTATGGTCTAGCAATAGATACTTTCGGAGTTCAGGTACGCCCACAGATTCCTGAATTGATTCAAATCCTTTCCGAAATTTTACAGCAGAGCAAATCCATTGCTGAAGAATTATCAAATGAAACAGCCGATAATGCGGAAGATGATATGGAGGTAGAGGTTCCGTGGGAGGTGGCTTATTATGCTATCAACGTTTTTGCCAAAATTACCAAGACTTTCCCCAAGTCAGTCTATGACGCAGAGACCGAATCTGTTTGGCGCGTCATGGAATATATGCTGTTATACCCTCATGCATGGATTCGCTCTTCCTCTACACGGTTATATGGTGTTTACTTTTCTGGTATCGACTCCGAGACTCGTCAAGTAAAGGAATCTGATGCAGAGTGCGAGTATTTGGATAAGGAAACCTTACGAACATTGGCAGCAGCCTTTTTAGAGCAACTCAAAAGTCAACATGTGACAGAAGAACAAGCTGATCAAATCGTAAAGAATCTATTCTTCACTGGTAAATGTTTCTACTATATGTCAGATGACGAAGATACACACGATAATGAAGAAGAAATCAAGATTGATGATGCAAAGGATGAGGTTATTGAAGACGAGAAGAATGATAAAGAAGCAAAGATGGCACAGGAACAAATCAACAAGAATGCACATAAACGATCCCTTAATTGGTTATTTAGAAGAGCTTCATTCGACGCACGTGGTGCTGCCATTCGAAAGACCAAGAACGGTATTCTTCATGTAAGGATTTCTTTTTAAAAAAAACCAATGTTAACCCGGAAGAGGATTACTGACTTTATTGCTTTTAGCGCTCATCAATATATAAATGGTTCGCTGCCATGTGTAATACAATCGATACTGAAGAACTACCACCTTACTTGATGCCAGTAGTTGCACCAATCTATCGAACAGTAAACGATGAACAGAACAAGGCCGCTGGATTCGGTAATAATAAATAGTATAAAAGCCATAATAGCATTTGAGTATACTAAATACTATTATATATTAGATGCCTTGCAACAACTTGGTAATGAAGTTTTAAACTTACTTCAAGCAAAGGCAGGTCCTACCATTTATTTTGCGGTCTACCAGCGTGTCCGTCAGCAGGTTACAAAGACACGCGAAGAACGTAAATCCAAGGAAGCAATTCTTGTAAGTAAACATGTCATTTGTAAAAAATATATACATATAATAACATTTCTATTATACATAGGCTATCACCAATCCCACTTTAGCTGCAAAACGTAAATTAGACAAAAACCAGCGCTCTAAAAATGCAAAGAAGAAACGCTTTTAAAATACTTGTATAGAACTTAGAATAAACATATATATATATATATATATTTATGTATAAATTAATTTTAGTAACAATAATATTGGAGTAAAAGGGCTGGTATCTTCGACGACTTGTATTGTTTTATATGTGTTTTTTGCAAGAACAATATTTAAGTACATTTTATTGCCACGATTTAATTGATAGAATATAAAATATATCTCTATTTTATGGATTTCAAACCTTCATATGTATGCTTAGTTGATTTAAGACTTTGATTAGAAGTAAAAATATTGTATATTTTCTATATATACATCTATGATAAAAAGAGAGAAACAAATACATATGACTGGTATTATTACATTCATTTTATTGTGCAAAATTAATTGAAACTAACACTTTTAACGGCATATCTACCAGATTTTGTTCCTGTTGGGAACTTGACAGTAGTAGATGCCGTCACAGAATTCACAACAAATGTTAGTTTGACTGCATATAATTTTTGAGAAGGATCGGCTGCAGTAAGACGATAAATAGAAGGCTCTGTTTCACGGAACATAAAAATACAAGTACTATTAGAAGTAACAGTAATATTCCAAGGAGTGGTAAAGGTTCCTGCGGACCAAAAAGCCATACCAAGGGACTTGTCTGCAGTGCTAAAAGCAGCATTAACTTGTGGATTACTTGCCTGGAATGCAAGTGAAATAGGCATAGTACCAGAGACACTGTCAGCAAAATCAGACTGGGATATTTGAGGCTGTACAATATATTGTGTCAAAAGTCCAGTAGTATTTGAGCTAGCATGCTTGATGTATGAAGTGAAAAGTTGGCTAGTTTCGTTACCAGAAGATATACCAAAAGAAGCCCAATCAGCACTTCTAGGTTTGGAATCAACGTAAATATTTTCTGCAGTTGGGAAATAATAGCCCATGTTATCATGCCAGATGCTGTTGGTAGATGATGAGAGGTAAGTAGCATTTGTATTTTTAAGATTATTAGAAACGTAGATATCACCATTACGTCGACGCTGATCCAAAACAGTAACCAATCCTGCAGTGGTATTGCGTGATGTTACGGGGCCTAATTGAACAGCATAGCCACTAGGATAGAAGAATACGGTTTTCTTAAAATGCAAGTTTCCGTTGATTGGATTAAGATAATCAATCACAGCAATACCAGTATTGCCATCAGTGGCACCGCCAACAAAATCTTGCTTGCCAGTTTTCTTTACAGTACTGCAAGTTAATGGAGTTCCTTGATAATCCACTGTGATACCAGGAACAAGCTCCCAATCCCATACACCAAAAACATCAACATACTCGTCACCTGTCTGATAAGTGTAAATAGATCCATCACTCAAATGGAAACCAAAGGGGTTTTGAACATTAAGGCACTCCGAGTTGACAGTACGGCTGGAATACATTTTAAAAGTTGTAACGTAATTGGGAGCGCGATGTACCTAAAATGACCATTATAAAACGTGTTACTACAGAATTTAAAATGACAAATATAGCCATTTACCATATAATCTGCGTTATAAAAATAGCGAGTTCCTGTAAGACTACCTTGATTGGCATCTGTGGTTTTTAAAGATAATCTATCCGTGATATTTTCAAAAATAGCATGATCCGACCAGGCTTCACCGCTTTCTTCAATTTCATTGACATCAATGTCAACTCCACCACTAGCCTGGCTATCTGAGTATCGGAATGAAATCATTCGACCAATAGTGCTGTATTGCCATAAAAGTGCCTGAAGTTTAGAATCACCGACCATCATCCACTCAGTACCTTGCATCAAGGTTTCAAAAGCTTGTTGGGCGTCAACGGAGGGCTCAAGCTTGGTTCCAGCAGTTTCAACAAAAACATTCAGAAGGTCATTGATATAGTCCTTTCCATAATTACCAGTGTAAAGAAGGCCTTTGTGTTGCATAAACGAACCATCAGCTTGTATACCATCACCAGCGACGGTAGCACTAATAAGAACACCACTGTAAAATGCGTTTAATGCTGTGGCCAAGGTATCAGTATCATTATTAAGTAAACCCAAGTTAATTCCCACTGAAGAAACATCAAGCAAATTGGCACCTGTCATTGGGCTCATGGTTCCAGCTCCCTCGGATACAACAACGAAGGCACGATGTTGGATGTTGGTACAGCTAGCTATTTGGGCGGCAGTTAATTTATCACGAAGAAGCATACAAATGTTGCCAATCCACTGAGGAACCGCAATAACTTGGTCGAACCAATTTTTGTTCCACAAACCCGGTGTTCCACAAGGACAATTTCCGCTGCCACCATTTTCCAGACAGTCGCTTGCTGTCCAATCATTGTCGAACCAATAGTTGAGAGCGCGTAAAGTGTTATTAAGTAAGGTGGTGTCGGTGCCTTCCTGGGTATATTCTGCAGCCACGGCAGCTATATGAATGATAATACAGTTTATATTTTTTTTCAGTAAAAATTAATAATTTATTAATTGTATCATATGGAATACCTGTTCGAATCAAGTGCTGTGTAGTGGGCCAATTGGAAAGTCTAAACAAATTTGTAAAATAAAAATTATTAAAAAAAGCTTATTTGTTTGTAAAGTTCTCCAACCTTGCGTCACAACCGGCCGTATAATCTACATCAGACCAAGTTCCGTTGGATAATAGAGCAGAGGACCTTTGAATTCAACAATGTTATATATATATATATATGGAATGGAAATTAAAAGAATGTTCATCAGAATGTAAAACGTTTTAATTTTATTTGTTTACCATTTGTTGGCTGAGGAGCTGCTAACTGTAGCATCAACTAGTAAGTCTGAAATGCGACGATAGAACATGGTATTAAAATCTACATAATCAATTGTAGAAACAGCTTCAACGGCTGATTGGCTAATTAAAAGGAATGCGAGTGCTGCTGTATATCGCATTTTTTTTTATATAAAAAAGGAGGGTAAAATTAGGTGAGAATAATTAAATAAATGAATGAAAAGAGAAAAAAACGAAACCTGGATAGATACAAATGAAAATGAAAATAAAAGTTTAAATACCAAAAGCTTGCTTGGCAATCAGTGGTAGAATTCAAGAATATGCGCAAAACCCATCTCATAAATATCAGATATTTGGTGACACATAGCCGATTAGGTGAACGTGTTTCTTGTCTAAACACGCCTGTTTATGGTTACATTTGTACCTCACGATGCTACATTACAGATCATTTTTCTTTTTTTTTTTTTGTTTATGTTCTTTTTTATACTTTCCTATATTTGTATGAAATTGAAGATAATGCATGAAACAGCAGCAATAAGAATTACGAAAAAAATTTAACTGATACACTTTTATGCATTGCAATTAAAACCCAAGTTAGCATCTGTATAGCATTAGAAATGTGTTGTTTAATGAAAGAGGATGATAAGAATAGTTTAAAAATTCATAAAAATAAAAATAAAAAAAGAAATTGATTCTAGATCCTCTTGTTGATTGTCTCTCTTTTAAAGAAATTTACAGCTCAATGCGCATTTTCAGTTCCTGAAAAAAAAATAAAAAATAATGAAACATAGCAATAAATGAATGAGAAACATTTTTAATTATATCTATAAATTCATACTTTGTTTTCTTTATTATGTAATGGAGAAAAAGAAAGTTAATGCCAGTATTATAATAAAATGGGTATAGTTTAAGTGTAACCGTGCTATCGGAAGCTTATTTTTTTCTCTCCTTTTTCTTTTTTAAGGAAAAAGAAAAAAAATATAAATGAAAAATACAAATGGATGGAGAAATTACATATATTATCGAGATCTCTGTAAGCGTGTTGTTAGACTAATAAGGACAGATTTACGATAATTAATCATCTTTTGAGCAAGTGCCTGGTGGTCTTCATTCTCCTCTATTGTTACGCTGCTTTCAGTATTAGGATTTGTCGTTAACGATGGATGTCGGGATCTGCGGGCAATTAATGAAAGTTTCTCGATTGTCTGCTTAGGTGCAAATGAGAGCTTTGGGCGATCAGGTAATAAAACATGTCTAGAGCTTGTAATAGGGCGTGTACTGAACATACTAAGTATTCTATCATTTTGATCCGTCCAATGAGCTGAACATAGCCTGTATTCTACAGGTATGTCGGACTCACTTTTCTTTATAAAACCACCACGTAATACATAATATTCAAAATAGGGGCCACAACAAGAGCTACAGGCATTGGCTGATCTAATGTAGTGTTGTAAATGCTCTGGAAGCTTATTTTGGTTTGGTGTCTGATTTCGAATAATGGCTCGAGCGCAAAGTTCCACTAAACTCGGTGTACAGTTCACAAGAGAATAGGTTATATTAGACTCTAGTGGGCAACCTTCTAGCTTGATTCGACGGAGAAATGGAAGTTGTGAAACTTCAGATGGTAAGACTTTAAGAGGATTCATTGCCAAGTCTAAAGCCATCAGACCTTTCAGCGAACCCATTTGAGGCGGCAACTGTGTTATAAAGTTGTACTCAAGGGCTAGAATTTTTAGTTTGGTTAAATAGCCTATACATGGTGTAATAGATCTAAGCTGATTATGTGCTAGATCCAATTCAGATAGATTTGACAGGTGTCCAATAGTGTCTGGAATTGAAGTGAGTTGATTCTTTGCTAGGAAAAGAACTTCCAAATTCTGTAGATAGCCTATTGCTTCTGGTAATTCATGCAAGTGATTATTTGATCTATTTTGAATTCATAATAAAAAAATATTGTTAATGATAAAATCTAAACTTATGATAATGCTACACACACATTCGCATAAACACAAAAAAAGCCCTCCTCTTCTCCATTTTCACTATTTTTGTCCTCGTGCTTTTACCCCCTGCATCTAAAACAACATCCATAAGGATGTTCTCTTAAAGCTCCTTTTTTAATTTTTTGTTGAACTTACAAATCTAATTTACGTATCATTGTAAGTAACCCTATATTAGGGCTAAGTCCACGTATTGATCTGTCTGATAGTTGAACTTCTCTTATTGTACTGTCTGATGAGGCCATAGTGATATCATCAAGGGTGATGGGCGGTCCCAGTGTAATATTTTCAACATTATGATACGTACGTGAGTGTAAACGAGTTGATTCAGGATAATGTGTTTGGTCTACATATACCAGGTCATTGACCAACTGCTTGCTTTCGTCATAGTTGTATGCATATCCAGAGTCCAGATTTTCTTCTCTATTACAATTGGAAGTGGTACTGCAAGAGTCTATAGACAATACATTTGATTTTTCTGAAATGTTTGCTCGTAATCCATAAAGCTCGGGGTGTTCTAAAACTTGATCTTTTTCGTATCGTGTGGGTAATTTTCTAGTAGTTCGGTTTGCACTCGATAAATATCCAAAAATAACAGGTTCTTTTAGTTTACTATCTCTCTGACCCATTATAATAAAAAGGAAACAGTAAAAATACACGCAAAATATGTGAAGAGGAAAAGAGGAAAGAAAATCAATTAAAATAAAGATACTTGTAATGGCTCTTTATTTGTTTTATTTTAAGGGGATCAAATGCATCTTCTATTTTTGGAACGGAAGGCACAATGAGTGAATAAGTATTTCTTCATTCATTCTTTTGCATGACTTTTTGTGGATTATTGGTGATACTTACTGTAAAAGGCCGCTTGGTTTAACGGAATACTTTTCATGTTTTGTATTATGTAAATCAAGATATTAAGTAACTTAGTGTACACAATATGCTTAATATCATCATAGATTCTGTGTTTGATAGTTTATTGTTTCTAAAAAGAATGAAAGAAGCTGCAATACAAAGGATAAAGCAAGATAATAGAACAATCACCGGAGGAAAAAACGTTTTTGATTCATATCTTATAAACAGTTTAGTGCAACCAGAGAAGCAATAAGATGCAAAAGATCATCATATATAAATAATTATATATAAAAAAGATAGGCATAATAAGCAAGGGGAAGTCATTATCATATACTTCTTGCATACACTCGTGTTGATAAATACTTGATGGCCTTAAACATGCATTTTGTTATAACAAAGAAACAAAAACTTGGCGCTTGTTATATATATATATATATATTCTTCAATAGAATTATCAAATGGATGCCCATTGTCGATAATGTAATAAATAAATATAATACCAATACGAGATATAATGAACTCGTTTATATTCAATAAATATAATAAATTAAAACGACTCCTCAGTGGCAAAAGAGGAGTTAAATTTATCAAGTCAATCCTTGGTTATATCACTCCTAAAACTTACTTTTTTAAATTTATATATGATATATACTTTTATATAAGAAAATCTCCTTCATAATAAATAATAGTAGATAATAATAAAGTATATAATATCATAATATACTTAGTACACTTAGTACACTTTAACATTCTTTAAAAGGAAAAAATGCAAAAGGTTGAACTAAGCCATCTCTTTGGCTTAATGTGAAGTATTTCGCTTAATACATAATAACAATTATTAATTATAATTGTAAGAATGGAAATAATATGATAGGATATTGACTCACATATACAAGCATGTATTTAGTTAATCAGTGCAATATTTGTGAGATTTTGTGTATGTTTCAGTCAAACCCCTGATAGCATTACAAGAAACAAATACCTTTCACTTATTGAAACATGCCGTTCCTGTCCATATAGAATATATTGTACTTATACTATCGATCATTGTTGTTTAAAGTTTGACAACGAATGATTTGATCCCAAAAATAGCAAACCTCATAAAATTCCTTTGCATTTTCCATTTGACTCAATTTCTTGTATCTTTTGTTTTGAGCATTACAATTCTTTTAAAATTGGTAAAGAAACCAAAGCAAAAAAAAAGAAAAAGAAAAAGAAAAACAATATTGAAATTGAAATATTTCATCTTAGATCAAACTTCATCGACTTATCACCTGTTTTTCCTCCAAACACCTTCGCCATATTTCATTTCAACCCTTAATGCAGTCTCCCACCTTCCCCAAAAATATTTTAAATCGTTGGTAGTGCACACTCACTGACTTGCCACCCTTGTGATTTTTTACATCTAACCTTAGTTCCCACCTTCATCTTCCTATTTCATGAATCTCATCTCTCGATGTAGTTCATTTTATTTTACCTTTAAAATCCAGACTTAGACTTTAGAATAAAAACAACCTGTTATATGTAAAAGTAAAGGTAAAATAGTAGTATCGCTCAATTTATGGAGAAAATAAAAACGGCGAGGAGAGGTGATCAAGAAAGTATTAAGAGACAGACACATTAATGATTTGAGTGATGTTTTAGATGAATATATCTATTGCATTGAAGTATTGTAAGAAAAAATTCAAATGACATTAAACATCAGTTTTAAAAAAGGAACACTTTTAACCTGCAGATCACCTTAGAGCTAGACACAGCTTAATTTCAGATATTGGACGGATTCTAGTGCTTTCTACGTTATATCACTTTCACTAATCATGAACGATTTCGTAAGGCGTCTTTTTAAACTTCTTAAAAGAGCCACTAAAAAAACAAAAATCTACTATACTCATAGAAAGCATTCGACAATTTGCCAAATGCCATCGCGCGGAAAGAGAGTTAGCGGTAAACACAAGATTGATAGTTTTAGATTATAAAAGTTCCAGCAGAGAAATGAAGAAGGTAGAGTAGATGACAGGAACAAAGAATTATTCAAGAAATACCGTGATAATTTGAATGAAGAATCAAATATCAGATAAAAAGTAGGGAAAGGAGAGAAAAAATCGGAATCTCCTTTAGCAGCCAATGTATTTCAAAATGCTAGTGTAGATAAAGAAGTAACTGCTATTTGTAAAAGAGAACACTCTATCCATCTTGATTAGCAAAAGAGGGAGATTACATTGAAAAAATAACCAATAATTCAAAAACTTAATAATACCTGTCAGTTAAAAAAAAAAAAAAGGAACCTGATATACTTTATCATATGTTTTTGGGTTAGACTAAATGATAATGAGTCGATCAAAAATGAATATGAACCAAGCAACTATTTCGAAGTTTGTTTTCACACTGTAATGTATAAGCTTCCGTTCTTCCATAAGTGTGTACTTTTGACAGCAGATCAAGAGTCTATATACTCATGCTCATTATAAACTAAAATACTTATATACATATGTATCCTAACTCATAATGGCACTATTATTTAGGTTTTGATATAAGTACTTTTGACATTACATTTTCTTAATCCGTCCCACCTGATATAATATTCAACTGTGCCTCCATTCTGAGTGGCAGACGGCCTTGAATGTCCTGAAAGTGACCGATATTGACAAAAAACAACCTTTATTAACTATCTAAAATAGAAATAACGTACCAAACTCAATATAAATCATTGTATTAATTGACATTATCTTGTGTATAATAGAATAAACGTGATCTATATTTGTATTTATGGGCCATTTTTCAATATGTAATTCAAGTCTTGTTTTTAATTAACTTGGCCCAAACCCAATGACAAAATAAATAGACATTTGGTCATGATACTATTTTTTTTTCTCGAAATCCTTTCCAGGATCTTATTCAGTTGATCGTTCAATTTTATCGATTTAGCTCAGACCTTTATTTCTGAATGACTCAAAAATTGAACCAACCAAATGTCACCATGTTTTTTGAAAAGGAAAATAAAGAAAACTAACTTGGTTGATTGTTTAAAATATAAAAAACTACAAAGATGCTGTATTTTATTCAAACCAAGTTAGTTCATGAATCACCCTTTCTTACCATCCTTAGTGATAGATGAGTAGGTTATATTTTGTTACATTATATTATTAAATGAAAGGAATTGTGATTGTTTCTCTTCCTCCCCTTTTAGTATTATTAAGTCAACAAAACAGAATTGACTAGAACTAATATGAATTGAGGCTTGATTTTATACATGGAGTTGATAAAAAGAGGTGCTAATTAAAATCGGATATGAAAGCCGATACTATCCGTATTAGTTACTCCACTCCTTTCCTTTTTTTCTCAAATGTCATCATTATATCGCCATCCATAATAAAATTACACTTTCATTTTTAATTCCTATGGGCTCTTTTTCTAGCCAAAATGTTGTAAAAAAATTATCTTAATATAAATACCTGTATAACTTGTATGGGAGGAGTAAATTCCCTTTTAAAAATCATGTGTGTTGCTTACGGAAAACTGGTTCTGATTTACAATCAGCTCATTTAGTTTAGCATAGATTTAATATAAATGTTATCATGAGCTTATTTTTTCTTTTCTAATAGACTTGTGGCTATACAATCCTTTCATCATATGACTTGGATTAAAAAAAATATGTTATTCAACAATTGATTAATAATAATAAATGTATTCAAGATGTTTGCCTTTCCTATTGATCAATTAGATTTCTCTCTCCCTTTTTTATTTTTGTATGTGTAACTTGTTGAGATCAAGTGTATTGGTTACCTATCTATTTTTGGGATTCTAGCCATGAAAATTAAAATTATTGAATTAAAAAAACTTGTTTGTACAGAAAAAGCTTTCTGTCAAATCAAAATCAACTGATTTATTTTAATTTTGGTGAACCTTGGATTCATTTGGATCTAAACAGGTAGTTTAGAGAACAGCCAAGAAAAAAAAATATTGAAAGTGACACGTAGTAATGAGATGAAAAATGGTTCATATTATGTAAAAATAGAATAGATAAGTTAAGCAAAATGATGATTGAAAGGCTTTTTGGACCTGGAGATAAACAATTTTCGATCTCAAAACCGACAATGACAATAATATGGGGCATTTGATGAGGTAAAGTAAGAATAAGAGATTGTATATGATGACATGTCCCCTTTGTTATACAGTCTCCTTCCTGCTCAGGGCACCCTCCTAGTATGTGTACTTCTTAATACCTCCTGATTCAGGTAACAGATGATCCTCGTCTGAAATAGTTGATGGCTTAAGACAAGCCTTTTGACATGTGATGACTATTTTAGTATTGAAATAATAATAATAATAATAATAATAATAGTAAAATAATGCTATAGTTTTGGACAGACATTTTAAACATTGGTCCAGTCCTATTGATATGCACAATACGGGATAAACAGGCATCTGTTGGTGAAATCTGGGAAAAGAATGGAGGTGGTACTTTTTCTTACAGATATATTACATAAAATGGGAATAAACAAAGGAAAGAAAAGCAGTATATCACCAATGAAAAGGTAGATATTTCCATAAAGATGCTTGGATAACAATTAACTTGCATGCAAAAAAAGGCGGATGCGTTAAAGATGTCGAAGAAAACCCTAAGTCAATACTTCTACAGACACAAAGAACCTGGGGAAGAGCAATGGATGACTGATTGGTCCGAAGATGAAGAGGAATTTGTTCTTAAAGGTATCATCAACCTAAAACCCTTTTACCCCCTTTCTGATTCCATATTCCCCCGTGGCTAATATTTGAACTTTGAATGATGGGTTGCACGAGAGCACGGCTGCATTGATATGAGCTTGGACAAAGGGGGGGAGTTGAAGCCTATAGTGGGGATTGTATATACTAGCTACATACCTCATCGGTAGGTCGTGTTGTATCATTATTACATGATGCGTCTAATTAACCTGCATGAGTTTTTTCCCTTTTTCTTTTCAAGTATTGGCTATCAGTGCAGTAGTAAGTTTAGATGATTATTTATTATTACTGTTATTATTAACTTTATTTTATTTTTGAATATACCTTTTTTATTATCATTATCATTATTAAAGCTATACTATACAGATTTTAATCACCATGATACTACTTTATAAAACAAATTTATTTCCAATTAAAACTATCGAGTGTTTTTTTTATAGAAAAAAAGCTGTTACTAAAATACAAACATGTATTGTTTTCGGTTAATTCACATTATCTGATGTTTGCGTATACTCTGGTTCACATAATAGCAGCTCCTGACAAATCATTGTCTGCATATCCATAAAATGGAAAGTTTCTATTTTTGGGTGTTTTCATGAGATCGGATGAATAATAGTAATTATATTATATTGTTTTTTATTATTTATTACTTGAAAAAAAGAAAAAGAAAGGGGAAAGTGCATGGAAGTATTAGAGGAGATGAGAGGAGATATGAAATGAAGGGGTTTTTGTGGGTGGTAATGACTTGTAGGAGAGAGAAAGAGAGTGTGTGTGTGTGTGTGTGTGTGTGAAATAGAGAGAAAATAAAAGAAAGGACATATCAAACGCAGGCGATGCACGGATGCTGGACCCTGCCCATCTTTAGTTGTATTTATGCGTTTGTATAATTTTTCTCTGGCCCTTCTCCTTGATGTAATGTGAAGTTATGATACAGATACTTCAAAAGCGCCAAATATAGTACAATGTATCGAGTGATAATTGTGGGTGAGATGACTTGAAAGTTGTATAAACAAGAGGTGAACCATTGATTATTAAAAGCATTGAATATACATGTAAGAATATTGTTTTGAAAATAGCAGTGCGAATGATTGTTTTTTAACTAAAAAAAAGAGTACTGGAAACAAAGAAAGGGAATGTCAACGCTCCTTTTCACACTACGATATATAAATGACACCCGAAGAATATATTTATATAATAATAAATAAAAATAGGAGGAAAAGACAAGATGTATTCTTTTAATAGAACATAATCTTCATTATTATGGTTTAGTAATCTATTTGATCGACCTAATTTATTGAATATAAATACAAGTAATAAGCATTTCATTGTATTTTATCATATTTGATGCATACAATCCAGTGCCTAGTAATGTCCTGGCGCATTCCCATATTTGTAGACTATTCCTATTTGATTATGACATAAAAAAGAAAAGCAACGAACTCCTAGCAGGAGCATAGGAGTACCTGATGGTAGGAGCCCTTTCAAAGGCACTGAATGGTTCAGTTTAATGAAAACAGTTTTAGCAACAACTCCCTTTTCAAGTGTTTATTTTTATATTACACTAATGACCGTATTAAAACAATGCTTTGAATTAAAAAAAAGGAGCAATATATTACTCCGAGAACGGATAAAGATGGAAACGTGGTAGAACAGACAAAGTATTCCAACCCATCATTTTTAACTTGTTGTACGGTTATTTAGGTTTAATATAATTGACACGAATCACTCTTACTGTCTGCATAATAAGCATATGTTGCTATTCATTTACGAATCCCATACGCCCCACAGACCAGATGATAGAAAAAGGCTAATATGCCTTTGGAAAGGATTAGGAGAATCAAAACAGTCATTGTTCATTACTGTGCTATTATCACTGGCAAAATAACGCCGTAATGATTGAGTAAGATGTGCATTTATATGTATTTGGTTGGTTAACCAGCAATGTTGTTCATACATAAGCAATTTGTATAATTACTTTTTAGTTTAGAGTAAACAAACAAACAAACATTGACAACAATTGAATAACTCGAGTTGATCAAGACCCTCATTTCCATTTGACATGGAATTCACCCATTCCCCCCTGGCAGCATCTCATGCCATTTCAGAAAAGCACAATCTCCTTTTTCTTTCTCTTTTGACTCTCATTACTCTTTTTTTTTTCTGTTGACAGCTGCACATAGTTATAGTTTCTTCCTACTGGTTAGACTGATCTTAAACTTGAGGAGTAGAGCGATCAAGGGGTATGCAAAAAAAAAGTTATAAATAAGAAGGGATCTAATGTCGACTTTTGTCATTTTATCTTCTAATCAAGCTTATACATTTACTTTCTTTTCAACATTACAATACAATAATATTCACACACTCATTGCATAATGGATATTCAAAGTTTACTTAGCCCTCTTTCTGCTCAAGCTGCTAATGACAACAATTCCATCGTCATCAATACACTTGTTTACTCAAAGTCATCTCAGCATGAGCGTGAAGCCTCTTGGTCATCGTTTTCTGACAGCCCCACAAGTCCCTCAAGCACCTTCTCTTACTGCTCCACCCCTTCTTCACCTGAACTAAACACACCTGACACTCCCATGTCTCCTAACCAATTCACAGAAGGTCTGAGCGAGGCTCCTGCTCGGCCCAGTCGTGGGCACCTTCAAACCCGCACTCCTTGGTCAGCTGAAGAAGACGAGTTATTACAGCAAGGCTACATGCAAGACCTTTCATGGGCTAGAATCTCCACTGTCTATCTTCCCCACAGATCAAGAGGTTGTTGCTGGGGGCGTTTTAAAACCCTGCAAGCAAAGGCCCTTGAACAACGTGAATGGTCCGAGTCTGAGGATAAATTGCTGCAGGCTGCCATCAAGAAACACTCTCGATTATTCAAACAGGCTTGGAAGGCGGTTTCACAAGAAATGTCAAATAGAAGCTGGAAGGAGTGCGAATTGCGATCTACAAGAGCTTCAACTGGTACAATCCAGAAAAAATCAAAGGCCTAAAAATGTATAAAAAAAGGAAAAAAGATGAAAACAACCAAGAAAGAAAAAGAAAGAAAAAAAAATGGTTGATCCATTCTGTTTTTTTTTTATTTTTATATAATTTAATTTTTTATTTTACTGCTATTTATGTTAAACTTATTGTTCACTCTCATTTAATATGGAAACACACACACAGAGACACACACACACACACAAAATTTATTTTATTTACAAAAAAAAGTAGCAAAAGCTTGTATGTATAAATAATAAACTAAATAAAACCATTATATATTTTACATTCGTATGAAGAATCAATTTATGACTCCGGTTTTTTCTTTTATGAAACAAAATGGTTTTATTTCTTCTATTTTAAAAAACAACGAAACCTTGTTACCATTCTCCTTCTTCTTGTCTTTTCTTTTTCTTTCTTTAGCAAAAGAAGAAGAAGATGTCTAGTTGAATATAGCCTATTAATATGAGCCTATTCTTTATTTATATTTTATTATCATCATTATCTCTATTATTAATTATACAAGCAAACAACGTTTCATATCAGCAAACTACGATACCATCATGTTCAGTTTCTCCCTATTATGATTTTAATTATCGTCCTCAGATCGCTATTATATCTCATGATTCAGGTGTAGTCACTTTTTCTCAAAACCCAGAATTAGGCGCAAGAGATGCAGCAACTATTTTGGATGTACAAATAGAATGGAATAAACACTTTCTCAACTCAGTATCAAAGATGAAGTCGGATATTTATCGTGCAGTCGAAAAAGTATGTTGAATTTCATTCATTTCAACTCGGCCATGCTGCTAATTGTTTTTGATATCACAAAAGAATGTAGATGCCATCGTTGTATCCATACCAAACGAGCAAGTGTTAGAGGCCATTCAGTATGCAATGTCAAAAGATATACCTGTTATTGTATTTAATACAGGACTCGAATATGCTGAGCAACTCGGGCTCACACGTGTGCTAATGAAGAATAGAGAGACAGGCAACTATGTTGGAAACGAGTTATTAAGACGAGGATTCAAATATCCTTTAATAATTCAAACCTCTCACTTTAAGGACACTGCATTTAATAATCGATATCAGGGAATCACAGATGCTCTTGGGCACCGTCCTTCACTTCTCAACATTGAAGATTACAACAACACTGCACGATCTATAGCACAAGTGAGAGACATATACTTGAACAATACACAATATGATTCGATTGTGTCTCTTGGAGGCGTGGTAGGTATTTCGCTTTTATTTAGTAATTTCTTTCTCCACTCACCAATTTCTTCTCCTTTATGTATATGTACCATTTACTACTATTATTATTCTTATTAGCTTGGAACAGATATTGTGACAGGTGCTGCTCTCGATCTATTAAAGCGAAAAACATCTAGAAAAATGGGTGTCTTCTTTTTTGACATTGGTGGAAACAACATGACTACTTTATTTCACAGACACAAGGATGTTTTTGGAGTATCTCAACTTCCCTATTACCAAGCTGCATTAACTGTGTTTCTGAGCTATTTGAGGGTAATTTCAAAAGTAGTGATACTAAATTTTATCAAGTATTTATATTATTACTAATAGATCACAACGGGAAGACAAGTATTCTATAATAAAACAATCACCACTGGTCCATCCTTTATTACTAATGATACATTAGCGAAAATCATGGCCAATGAATATTCGACACTTATCCCAACAAAACCTGACGACTCCGATATTGCCGTCATACTTGCAGATACCAATGGGGATACATTTAATGGTAATATCATGACTGGAATACAAGATCTTGCAAGAAAACTGAGGTGGGGCGTTTTACATGCAAGTGAGGTAAGTTGAATACGATACAAAAACCCAAGCGTATCACAACAGTGCGTCATTTCTAACAATAAGCAAACATGATTAGCAAGGGCTGCTGGGATATAGGTCGCAAATATCAGCAGAAATTAAAGCATACTCAGAGATGGATTTAATTGGCTTGATTATGCAGACGAGTGATGATCAATTGGTGGAACAAGCTGTCATTGCGAGTAACAAAACAAATACACCCCTTGTTACTATTGGGTCCTTTTTCGAGAGTCTGGGTCATCCTGATACAGAGTATGAAGTTGAATTGTATTTATTACGAAGCATAAAAGTATAATAGTTAACCCTCCTTTTTTTTTTTTACCCATACCAGCTATTTCAGTAATATTGCTTTAGATAGCCAGATTGTTTCAAATAATTTGGCTGGTACAGTTGCCAATAGAGAATTCAAAACCCCTATTTGCATTTCAGAACGCACCCCTTGGAAATCTGGCAATTTCTGTGATAATTTTTTTGACGACTACCTCAGGTCTTCTGGCAGAAATGACGATCCTTTAACAAGAAGCCTATCAATTCACAAAATCAATATTTCATCTGATAGCGCTATGGACTCGGAGATCGCATCGATTATCAAGAACCTGTCAAATCAAAATTTTTATCCCGATGTATTCGTTACTATGTCCCAGTACGCATTTAGCAACGTAAATAATGTAAGCTTTATAAACAAGAACATTATAGTATACTCGATCATTTATACGAGCTTATTTATTAACGAATGATGATACAGAGAATGCTGAAAGGTTATATTAATTCAAGTATACCAATATTTTCATCCATTGATCTGTTTGACCAAAAAACTGCTTTTCTTGATGGAAAAGTGACAGATGCATGGTACCTCAATACCTATACGATGGGTTTTATATCTGTCTTGGATATTTTGCTTTCTAGAAGAGTGACAGATCAACCATGGAACTTGACTGACCTAGATACACCCAAAGTGAACTATATCTCTCCAACTGGAAAGCACTATTTTGAATTATCCAAGTCATCTTTTTGTCTAGATGATGCGGGTCACACTGTTCGCTCCATTCGAACAGTAGCATGTCCTGCAAATACCTTTTCCAACACCACAGACTTGAGCGAATGTCATCCTTGTCCGGATGGTACTTTTTCATCAACAGGAGCTGTTGAATGTCAACACTGTGTCAGGGATGATGCGGATAGCAGAAGCAATAGTGTATGCACGACTTATTTTAAAGAGCAAGATTCCACAAAGAAAAAGGTGTACATGTCTATTTTTATTCCTGTTGGTATTATCTTTTTCCTATTAATGCTTACATTATATTCGTGGTATTGCTTTAAGAGAAGAAAAAGAAAGCTTGCGGCATCAGATGAGTCCTGGCTATTATCATACCGAAAGCTCACTAATCCGTCCCTACCTCACTTGTCACCACAGAATACATCTTCTCTTGAAACTCCGTTTCTGGGTTTTCAAGCGGGAAAATACCCTTTTTACACCATTGAGCCTTCAAATAGTCCTTTGACGCCTCTTATTCAGCCAATACATCAGAACCTTAGTAATCTAGGTACTACTTTAGGAGTAACAAGTGAATCTGTAAAATCGAGGTAAAGTCGTTAAAAAGACATTTTCTCTGTATAATTATGGGATTAATAATGATCATCCTCTAAACAGTATTCTTTCTTCTGATCTGGCCGAAAAGCCCAGTTATTCATTAGAATACAACATAGGTTTTCAGTAAGTTATTAGGTTTTTCTAATAATAATAAAAAGAATATACATTGTTTACATAAATCTCACATAAGTACATATTTATAGCCATAATTTACCCGTCTTGATTCGTCAAATTGGTCATAGAAAACTAAAAATAGATGATCTTATTCGATCTGAAGTAGCACTGATGAAATGTGCGAGACATACTAAACTTGTCGAGTTTATCGGAATCTGCGCTGAACCAAATGCAACCTACATTGTAGAAGGTATTTATTTATAAGCATAAAGAGAAAGACGCATACACTTAACTTTTGTTGCAGAATGTTGCTCCAAAGGCTCTTTAGCCGATATCTTGGCTGATCCTGATATTGATCTTACATGGATATTCAAATTTTCACTAATGAAAGATCTATTAGAAGGTAACAAATGCATGTTAAAATTAATTAAGAATCTAATTTGATCAAACTGTAGGGCTGGATTTTTTGCAGCACTCTCGATTTTCCTATCACGGATGTCTTACATCTTCCTCTTGTTTGATCACTGGTAAATGGGAATTAAAAATAGCAGATTATGGATTGAACAAGGTCTATCGTTCCCAAGTTGATCCTTCCATTCCAAGTGCCATCTATAAATATTTACATCACGATGAACCACTTCCTGACAGCACCCTGTTTCTTACTTGCGTAAAGAATTTATTATGGGTGGCACCTGAGACTGTTACTACAACTCCATTTGGAATATATACAATATTTCCTACCAAGCGTGCAGATGTATACAGGTATTACCAATGCACATATTATCATGATCGATTTTGAAGCTTAATTTTTCTTTTTTAAATAGCCTCGGTATTATACTAAATGAGATTGTCACACGCGAAAGACCATATTACAAGTTACAAGATGAAGGAATGCCCTATGAAGAGATATTTACAAGGATTTCCGAGAGAAACACTAGAGTAACAATGAGCAACAATGATGACGAACATGCCATGCGCATCAATTCTTTGATTAGGGATTGTTTACAGCAAGATCCAAATGCACGCCCTACTTGTGGCAGTATAAGAGTAAGTTTCTACTATTAAATTACAAATGACGCGCTATTGATATATACCTCAAAATAAATAGAATCAAGTGAAGTCTATAGACCCATTTTTGGCAGAGTCGGATAATGTTGTTGATAATCTCGCAAATCTGGTAAGCAAACTTATGCCTTCTTATAAAACTTTTTTTTTTCATTAATATGAACAATGATATATAGCTAGAAGAATACGCAAATGGAATGGAAAATTTAGTAAAGAAACGTACTGCCAATCTGCAGCAGCGAACTTTAGAATTAGAGGAGGAAAGAAGCCGAGCACAAACTCTTTTGAAAGGCATGTTTACTTATAATACCATTGAATTGTACTAATAAATCAATATAAACAGACCTGAAGGCAGCAAAAGATATAGCCGAGAAAGCAGCATCAGCAAAGCAGAATTTTTTAGCTAATATGTCACATGGTAATCTTTGATCGTTTTGAAAAAAAAAAGTATTTTATTCATTCATATTCACTATAGAAATTCGTACACCAATGAATGCTGTTATTGGTATGTCTCGTATCTTAATGGAAAGCGATTTACCTCCTGACCTTTATGAATGTGCTGAAACTATTGAATCTTCTGGTAAATATTGTTACAGTGAAATATATGCATGACTTTCGTACCCATCCAACTGCTATAGGAAATCATCTAATGGCCATTATCGACGATATTCTGGACTATTCTAAAATTGAATCTGGAAAATTATCTCTCGAAAAAAGTATTCTTGATATGGTAAGAAAAATGTTGACTGGGAAAAATACTTGGTATTAATTTTTGGATACAGTCTTTTGTTATTGAAAGTGCCATTAAGCTGGTGGCGCCTAATTTTCTTGATAAAGACTTGAATTTATCATACGTAATCGATCCTAGTGTTCCTGTTAGGATATACGGTGATTTGGTGCGTTTGAGGCAAATCATCCTTAATCTGTAAGTATATATCTTTATACCCAATATTCATAGTACCATGTTAATTTACTCGGTCTTTTTTTTTTTTTTTTTTTTTTTTTTTTTTTTT
>VCJI01002481.1:94028-106326 GCA_024139395.1 Backusella morwellensis
ACAGCATCCGGTATGATTGAAGTCAAAGTCAAAGTTAATCCAGACCGAAATACAATATTTATGAGGAAACCTCGAGAAGGCGTAGTTGGAGTCCAGGAAGTAGTTCCTCTCATGACAGAGAATAGTGAGATCCCGGAAGATTACATACCATTTTTGATTTCTGTCAAAGACACAGGCATTGGCATTCCAAAGGATAAATCGAATATATTATTTCAGTCATTTTCCCAGGTAGATGCTTCAACAACACGTAACTTTGGCGGAACAGGTATTATATTCCTTGAAAAAATATATATAAAAGGGGAAGGAGGTGAAAAACAAGTAAAAGCAAGACTGAACTAATTTTGGTATAAAACCCAATACAGGACTTGGTTTAGCAATTAGTCGTCAACTCTGTCGAATGATGAATGGAGATATGGTAATATATATAAATACATCAATCCAAATATACATATACTTATATTAGCATTTTTTACTATTATTATCTATCTACTTAAATAGTGGTTTGATTCTGATGAGGGATTAGGGTCTACTTTTAGCTTTCAAGTCCTTCTTCAGAAACAGATCGATAGTCCAACATACCGAGAGCAGTATCACCTGAAAGATCTTTCTTCCAAATGTAAATACGTTATTATTATTACCGAAAAACCATTAATACAAAACGCATGGGAGAGCGTACTCTCAAGCTTCGAGATTCAAAACCCAAAGGCAGTTAGCTATGAACAATCACTGGATATACTAGATTCAATGAAAAAAGAACAAGACTATCCATCTGTACTTATTGTTGACGTAGATATTTGCACCATTCCCGCTTTTGGATTACAACCCACAAATAACATTGCTGTCATAAATGAATTAAGAACCAAGTTTAGTTTCCTTAATCGGATCCCGACCCTATGTATTACCGATCTACGTTTAAGAAGAGTATCCAAGGTCGAGAAACCCCCTTCAACTATTGGACAGTTAGTAAGTGCACCTACCAACGAAAGTTCTTCCACACCTCAAGATGAATTCGGCGATCCTTTCGATGCTTCTCAAAATTCTTGCTGTAGTATATCAAAGCCATTTAAAAATTCCAAACTTTTATCTGCCTTGCAGCATTTGACAGATAAAAAAGATTTACCAGAGCAAGCTGTACTTCGTTCTCAGTCTAATTCTTCAGCTCAGTCCAAGACTTCACAGGCATTAAAACGAAGAAGTCATGGCTATTCAACCGCTTCCTCAGATCAACAACTCGCTGATATGCTACCTAATGTCAAATCATTGCTAGTTGATGATAATCCTATAAATCGAAAGGTCATGACTCGTATGTTGAAGCGTATGGGTATGGAGCCTCTTGTTGCGCAAAATGGTAGAGAAGCATGCGAAGTTGTGGAGAAAGAAAAGCAGTCTGGTATTCCTGTGGATCTGATATTTATGGATATTTGGATGCCCGAAATGAACGGTCTGGAAGCGGCATACAAAATTCGCAAAGAGCTATCAGAAACTGAGATAAAGCCTTATATTATAGCAATGACAGCTTGCGTCATGCCAGGTGATCGTGAAAAATGCATAGACTCAGGTAAAGGGATTCATTGAACTATCGAAGGCATCGTAAAGTTAATATGGGGGGGTTTTTTTTATGAATTAGGAATGAATGGCTACGTTAGTAAACCTGTTAGAAAAGAGGAATTAGAGGCAGCGCTTCATACATATACTCAGTTGTTGGTTACCGACGATTCAACCATGAATGCTAACATGATTCAAGCCATAGGTCATATCAGCGAGAGTATTGAGTTTTCTGTAGAACATACGGATGGCGACCGCTCGAAAAATGACTCTGATATGTCAAAACAAAAAATTGATTCACCTGCTTCTAGAGCCACATTAGAAAAAAAAGCAACAAATGAACCATAATGTCACCATACTAAATATAATAATAGCCTCTGTGCAAATTGATTTATATACTTAAACATAAACTATGGCTTAAATTCGTATTCCAATATCCTTAAAATGGTTCAATATTATCATTGCAAGTGACTATAGGTTTTGGTGTATAACCAAAATCAAATCTCCTTATTGTTAACTTACTCTTATAAAATATTAAATGATCTGGGAATGGCTATTATGAACAGACTATTGTTTTCAGATCGATTCGTCATATAATTTCTCAAATATTTTTCTGTTTCATCCAACTCTATCAAAATAAAGAGTAATCTGATCATTTTTTGGTATGAATAAAAGCATTGTTATAGTTGCCCTGAAATACGTTCAATTTCAAACGCTACCCGGCACGTGACTAGTTAATCACGTGCGGGATCTTCAACAATAAAACGATTCCTGAATTGATTGTTTGCTCTTTCAGCGTCTTGTATCTCATAGGAGTTAAATCGTTACTTGCGCAAGTTATCTAAAGGTAATTAATCACTCAATGGATAGATGAATGAAATAATGGATGGATGGATGGATGGATTAAACACAAGATGCTAAATGGATGGCTATTTTTTATGACTATTAGAATCTTTTAAACATGAAGTATCTCGCAGCTTATCTTCTTCTTAACGCCGGTGGTAAGGCCTCTCCTTCCGCCTCCGATATCGAGTCCCTTTTGAGCTCTGTTGGTGTTGATGCTGACCAAGACCGTATCTCCTCCCTCCTTACTGCCCTTGCTGACAAGGATGTCAATGAGCTCATTGCCGAAGGTCAGGAAAAGTTGGCCAACGTCCCCTCTGGTGGTGCTGCCGCTGCTGCTTCAGGTGCCTCTGGTGCTGCTTCTGCTGATGCCCCCGCTGAAGAAGCTGCCGCTGAGGAAAAGGAAGAATCTGATGACGATATGGGCTTCGGTCTCTTCGACTAAGTTCCTTTAAAATTTATTTTGTAATAAATAATCTTTTTTTTTCATCTGAAATTGTGCTATTTCGTATAATTGCTATTATACGTTCTGGAGAATTTGGCTTCATTTAATGGGAAAAAGTTGTGGGAGGCCTACCAGATAATCTAACTTAAACTAATGGTATTTGACAACCCTGTGCTCTGGTTTGTCATAAATGAGACAGCTCCACCACTTGAGCGTTGATTTGGTGAATACTAAAAAGAGCATGGAATTGTCTGATTGAGTATCTTCACTATTGCTGCCAGACTTCATAGATTGCAGAAGAATTCTTCAGATATCCATATGTTTTTATGATCGATATAAGAGGCGCGTCTCAAAAATAGATGATCAAGTTCGCAAATTTAAAAGCAAAGTTGTGTTCCGAGAGAGGGCCATCAGCAACCGTAGTACAATCTTAGATTTTACAGCAAATGATTGATAACACTTACAAGAGTAACATTTTGTTTATTTGGTTGAAGTAGCGTTGGGCTCACTGCGAATAACTTCACGTAGGATACGATGCATGGCTTTTATATAACCGACAATGAGCACATGATAGATTAAGGTATGAATATATAGGTGGTTTACAACAGTGGACTTGATTCGTTATCACTTGAGATCATATTCATGGAGGATATGGCTAGAAAAAAAAGGGTGTCTCTATACATGATTATCGATGTTTATCGATAGGGATAATATTGCATTTTAATAAAGAACTTACTGTTGCCAACAAAATAAAACAAGTAATAAAATAACTACTACACCCGAAAAATAAGCTAAGGCTCAAGGGGCCTTCTTTATGGCCAGTTTTGTTGTTCTGTCTCGTATATCTATATCTTATTGCCCTTTAATATGCAATGTATAATTCTTGGCACTATTCGTTATGAGATTAGCTTTGTTTATATATCCCCAATCTATTAATGAAAAATAAAAAAAGTGAAATACAATAGCTAACACTCGATGATGAACATTAGAATATATGTCTAAAACGCTATAATTCAATTTTTGTTATTTTATATTTGAGCGAGAAATTCCCCAAAGAACTTTCTCTCTTTGTAAATACCAAATATAAACCTTCAGAGGGGGTTTTTTTAAAAGCACTCGGTTTTTCTAATGTTAAAATTGCCAAGAAGCTTAAAATACAAAGAAATAAAACTCAAGCAATTTAAAAAAAGCATTGCATATATTTGTTGACAGCTTTAACCCGGATATGTACACGATTTTATTTTTATTTTTGTTTTTCAAACTTTTGAAAAAGGAAATTGTCTATTTTCAAATTAATTATCATGTAAACACATTCCAAAAATGAGATGGAATTTTCTTCTTGTATTAAACAATAAAAACAAATCATTGTTGATCTAGTTTATTTATTGGATCAAGTTTATCATAAGGGAAAACAGGATCTAAAGCTCAAAACTCGGAGCTTACACATGCTTTAATATGATATAATATTATTATAAGCTTTCATAAACCCGGTTTCACAAGTAAAAAGTATATCAAGAGGTGCTTCCAAATTACAAAAAGTCATCGTATAAATAGAACAATGAAATTGTAATAATAATATTCTTTTGCGTCTTATAACCTCAAGAGTATCCAAAGGTAGGTTTCAATTACTTTTAATGATCTAATATTATAGAACAGTTTAATAGTATATATGTGCAACTATCGTTTCTTTGTTTCGATGATATCATTTGCAGAATAAGTAAAATTTACTTTATTTCAGCCCAATGCTTAAGCAAAAGAATACAGAAAGAACCGTAATCAATGAGACTAAAAAATGCAATGTTACACAATCCACTTTTATCCAGCGCTATTTTCTTAGTATGATGATCATTTAAAGTGACAATGAAAAAAAAGGCCGCACCTCTTCATGACTTGTTGTAATAAAAAGTAAAACAAAAGACAAACTCATGACCATCGCCATTAGATACTGAGCTCCAAAGGAAGTCAGACCAGCGCCACACTATTTATAAATTAGGACTTCTATTTTTATTTTGGCTGAGATTAAAAAGGAATAACGGAAATCACAATACCACCAATGCCAAGGAGCTATCTAATAATGGGAATATTTTTAGTGGAGATTTTTTCTATTTTTATTCTTTGTTTATAATTACAACTCTTTTCTTCTTTCTTCGATTTTTTTTTTCACATTCAAAAAAAAACATATTAAACAAATACTATGCACCAACCTGATCCGTACGCTGGTCAATATCCACCTCCACCTCCTATGTCTGGGGACAACCACTCTCAACCTCAAATGCACACCCCAAACTTTGCTCCACAGCTACCTCAAGAATTACCTCAACATGTACCTCAGCCCCAGCCACATGAACAAAACGTATATCAATTTCACCAGGAATACCAAACCACTCCAGTTTACCACACGCCTGAACATCAAGCTCACTATGATCCTCGTCTAAGTTATGATACTGGTTATTTAAATAATGCACCTAGACCTCATGACGAAGAAAGCAACCTTCACGGTAAAAACGAATACAGTGATCCAAATGCGCAAACTCTGGAAGATTACCTTCGACAAGAAAAAGAAGAAAGAGAAAGACAACAACAAATGAATCATGCTAATGAATCCCCGTACAAGACACCCACAGCAAACACTGGTGCAGTTAATGATTATGCTGATGAATATGAGAACCATCAGAGCAGTCCTGAAAAAACACCCATGGTTAGTAAACCTTTCTGGAAGAAGGACAAAAAGAAAAAAGAAGATCCCAACGACAGATATAACCAGCCTTTTTATGCCAAGCCCACACTTGCACCTGAAAATGAGGCCGAAACTTACAAACGTCCACTAGACTATAAACAGAGATCACGGTGTAACTGCTGCTGCTATAATCCTGCCATGACTTGCTGTTCATGTTTCTGTATGCTTATTAGTATTGCGTTTGTGGCTGCTGGTATTGGACTCATTATTGCAAGCAAGGTAATCACCAAAAACTGTAACGACAAATGTGGTGATATTCCAGAAGAAGCACAAGAAGCGTGTGGTACTATCTGTAGTAAAGTTTTGCATGATGGTATGTTTTATGGTGGTATCGTAGTTGCTGGATTAGCAGGAATTGCTGTTCTATGGAGAGGAATTATGTGGACATGTGCTGGTTGCTCTCAAAGACGTTAAAAATATCAAGATATGACAAACCCTTCCCCCCAAAAAAACCCCCCAATGTAAACCTTTTGTATTTTTATCATTAATAAATTCTGTGTATACCTTATTTGGAAATATCATAACATCGTATTATTCTTCGAAATGTGTATTTCAAGTCAAACACTCGAGAGATATATGCTGTCATCTTATGTAAGAGAGGTTATTTTAGACGATAACATTATAGTCAGGAGACGCCAATGGTTTTCATTGTTTGATCTATGTGTCATTGCTCTCCCTAAAAAAACAAATCTGTTTTTATTTTATTTAAAAAGGCTTCGTTTTTGTTTTTCTTTCTTTATTACTTTGTATTATTTATTTACAAGAGTAAAAAGCTTTATGTTATTATTTATCACTTTAATATGAAATACAAGTCAAGCTTCTTTACCTATGAGAATGCCATCATCTACCTCAAAGCACTGTAAATACAATCAAGTATGATATAAAATAATAGACTGACAACTTTCAATATGATCATCGTTTATAAGAAAAGTGCTTTTGTAATCGAGAAATCACCGGTTATATTCCATGGAGGTTCACTTTGTTCTCCAAAAAATACAAGAGTGATGAAATGTAGAACGATAAAGCAGGCGTGAGGCCCTTTAAGAGTGGAAGGGTAACTAAATTGACAACGTTTCTAAATTCCGTGCTACTAAAGTCCAGGTTATACTGTACACAATATGTAATACCCTCACTTCGTTGCAACACCCGCTTTTTTGCAGCTATTTTTTCGGAAATCTGACAGTTGCAGCAAGTGGGGTCACACTGTACTCTTAGCAACCAATCCAGAATCAACCAAAAAGCTATCATTGTAAACAAAAATTAAAACATCGCGTGAAATTCAATACTATGATAGAAAACGCCCAAGCAAGGGCAACCGTATTGGTGTTTTCCACCAAACAAGGACAGTTGCTAGAAGAAGAAGCAAGATATCGCATGGTATACTAGCTGATATTTATATTCAATGCTTTCATACTAATTTCATCAATTTATCTGACCTTAGACTGCCAAAAGAGGTCATGAAATTGATGATACCGATAATATGGTCAAAAGAGGACACGTATGGCTGAAAGTAATGGACAAGCAGATGAACAAGTGTGCGTAGAAGCTACAGAAGAAGAAATCGGCTTAGAAGACGGCCTTGATAGTGTGGAGCGTCACCCAAATACCAAGTATTACTATGATTATTTTATCGATGACAAAAAAGAAAAATGGCCAACCAGTGAAAATACACAGTGGATCACTGATGATGGCACCAACGTCACAAGTATGTTAAACTCATTCAGAAGCCACTCCTATAAAGCAGGAAGGATGATGTATTGCTTTTCATTGGAACGTATCCTAGCACTGTCGTTCATATTTGTTATCAATGATGATAACATTAATAGATTTATTGGTAAATATAAAGGCAAAGCAAGTATCATTCGAGAGTCCATGTGTTATCCTACTAGACGAATCAAATAATAAATGTATAAATATTCAATGCATTTTTATAAATAAAAAATTATATTTTGTATGTGCTACTTTATTTTACATATAATAATTTTAAAATCAAGTTGTTCCAATCTTTAGACTGATGAAACCTGCTACACCTGCCATTAGAGCACCAAACTTCAGTACAACACCAATGGCATCTGTCGTGCCTTCCTTATTCTCCAAAAGTTTGAATATAATGCTACTGAAAAATGTTACAAGGAATTGAGGGAGTACAACATACATGTTATGGATGCCTAGTAATACTCCAGCAGCTGGTTCAGTGTTGTTTTTGGGCTGCTGTTGGAAAGGGTCTTGTAGTTCATGATGTGCCCCAAGAGACTGACTAGTGCTAGACATTTCTATACCTGTATCTTGCTCAGAAGGAGCTAATTGATACATATTACCATCTGTTGTACCCATACTGCTTGAAACGACATTCAACTTGGAAGTCAAGCGATCATTAGCTGAATCGCCATTTTCGTCAGCTATCGCTTGATCTCTTTGTGATACATACTCCCCTAGTAGTGAAAATGGTGCCCACATAGATATAGCCCAACTAATACCGCACAAACCAATCACAATCGCTGCTGCTGTTACATCAGATACGAAAAAGGTGGATAGCATACAAGTACAAAAGATGATATGGCTCACAGTCCAGGCCCTAGGAAGTGTCAACCAGTTGACCCTAAGATACTTTGTTATGCCTGAAAAGCGGCCATGTTTAGTACTTGGTGCATACATCGAAGGCCGAACAACTAAGGGTAACACAAACGATGCGCTTAGCGAGACAAGGGAGTAGACTAGAAAAGCAAAAGATCCTGCTCGTGTTCCTTGGGCCATTTTATCGCCAACAGACTCACCATTTCCCTCTTCTGTATTTGTGTATATCTCTGCCACCCAAGTAGTTGAGTAGAATAAAAATGGAAACCACCCAATCCAAGCAAAGAATTGTACATTGCATATACGTTGAATAGGTGCGGGGAGATTCCATATGTTGTGAAATATATCAGTAAAGAACGAGAATGGCGATTTAGTACTGCAAACATCAGATGGAGTGTTAGGAAATAAGTAGATTGATGGTTTTGACTCTGTTACCTCTCTCCGATCGGTTTCAATAACACTTTCTCTCTAACAGCATAACATGTAATTATGTCACAGCCTATGAGAGCTATTGATGCGAATACACATAGTACTTTTAGTTGAGTATCTCCAAAAAATGAAAACACTTGTACCAAATTGGCATATCCCCTATCGTTTCACATTCATTAACCAAATATTCCAATCCACAACATCTTTAAGCAATTCACTTTTCTTACATGAAATACCCAGCAACGTTTCCCAAGCCAACCATTCTGCCAGCCCACGCAGTACCATCCTCTTGTTGTGAGGGTGGTAGTGAGTCTACTATTAATGCTCTACAAGAAGCCTGAACTATGCACTTTCTTATCAATCCACAGAATCGCCCCCTTTTATGCTTTACAATATAGCTTACCACAATTCACACTAAAGTCCAGCACATATATAGCCGCAACAGCCAAGAATATAGAAACCTTTTTAAACTATATGATTATGTAAGTGAGAGGTGCTCATGCTTAGTAGACGTGCTACTTACGGTATCACCATCCGTCTCCCCAGTTAATATATTTGTTATTTCTTTTGTCCAACCAATTACAAATAAGCTAACAACAACAACAACACTCCCGCCCATTAGAAAGGGTCTTCGACGGCCCCATTTTGATGTCCATCCATCTGATATTACGCCCACAATTGGCTGCATTAACAATCCTAAGCACTAAAAAGTTAAGCTCCGACAAAATGTATGCATGAAACGAAATACCTGAGAGTGGCCCTGCAATCCATACCAACGACATGTAGGCCTTTGATAAGCCCAAGTCTAATAAATACGGTGTTCCTTTTAGATTATCTATTAATTAGTCGCGGAATATTAAACTGCTATCTCCCGAGTTACCATAAGCCATCTCGACCGTCCCTTTTTACGGACACTAAGTTAGGATATAAGACTTTATACTTGAGCTATACTTAAACTTACATGTGAATTGTAACCTGTAAATAAACTAGTTGTTAATTTCATTAAACTTGTATTTCCATGTCGAAAGCTTACCCAGCCAAGCATAAGGTTAGAAATATGATTTTAACGCTATCGTTCGGTCCCTTTAACACTGTAACTCCTCTGAATGGAGACGAGGATGGTAGCATCGAATCTTCCGCGTTGTAGTCGTCATTTTCTTGAAAATGGTCTGATGTCTCGTTTAATGAATCTATTCTATAGTCCTCCATTCTATTCGTAAAGAGCAATAAAAGCGAGAACCCAAAAATATAAATGGTAAAAATAGGTCTTGTGACGTCATGTTGTAAACGATTCTGTGATTCTTGATACGATGCGATATCTCAAATTCTTTGGTTTGCTCTATTTGGGTAAGGGTCACCGGGTCATAAAAGCTATCTATCAAAGCTTAATAAAACGAAGCTGTTCCAAATGAAAGTGCATCAGCAAATTAGCAAGTTTATTTTTTAATTCTCACCACAACAGCTAATATACAAAGTGACTATTCATTCATTTATTTGTTGTTATAATACCACTTTTAGTATTGGTATTATTGCTATCAGAATCAGATCTGGGATTTTGATTACTAATAACTCTTCCACTCGTCGATATCAAAGGGCATGGGCATACCTCAAAATGCTGTTCCAATCGGATCGAATGGTTGATCTTGCATTGAATCATCAGGGAAGACAGGAGCACAGTAGAGACCGGAAAAGGAATACTGCATGATGGATTATTTGAAATAAAACAATTCAATTCATCGAGAGTTCCATCAGCTTTCCGCTTAATTATTTTTCCTGATAACAATGGCAGCTGCAAAAGCATTGGACAGTGCCAAAATAGGAAAATTGTTCGAAAAAAAACCGGAATTTTTTCTTGTTTTTCTTTTTCTTCCTTTTTTTTCAATCTGATAAACAATAAAATGTTGAGAAGCAATATCAAGCAACTGATTCGCTTTCAACAAGCCAATAAACTGGGCTGCTCGATACGATATACAAGACCAACACTTCAGACCTCGTTAGCATTAAAGACGAGGGCACTTGGCACAGCAGCCGAAGCCACTGCCACTGCCCCTGCTGTTTCGGCTTTTCAAGAACTCTTGGGCGTGGACTCGCAGCCTGTCCGAGAAGACCTAACAAATACCTTCTACCAAAGACAATTGCCTACCAACCTTGTACGATTCTCCTCATCAGAAGGCAAACGCTATTTTAGGGAGGCCATGGACGAAGGTCATGCTGAAGGCTTTTTCCCTCTTACTGGTAATTTCACTACCCAATCGGAACCTGCTTATTGTGGCCCTAGCTCATGTACGTATTTGCCTTGAGATTGAGGAAACAATGCAACTAACCTGATTAACCTTTAGTGGCAATGGTACTCAACGCCCTGGAAGTTGATCCAAAACGACGTTGGAAAGGCAATTGGCGATGGTTCTCTGATGAATTTCTGCAATGTTGTTCTTCAAAAGAGGAAATGAAGAAAAACGGAATCACCTTTGATAATTTTGCCTGTCTTGCAAAATGCCATTGCAATGTCCAAGTAAAAAGAGCAAATGACTTTACTCTTGAAGAATTCCGAAAGGATATCTTACAAGTGACTTCAACTTCTGAGCAGTTTATGGTTCTGTCCTTTTCTCGAAAAGTGTTGGGACAAACTGGAGATGGTCATTTCTCACCAATTGGAGCCTATAATCCAGCAAATGACTCAATTTTGATTCTTGATACTGCGCGTTACAAATACCCGAGTTACTGGTGTGATCTTTCAACTGTATTCGAGTCAATGCATCCTATAGACAAAGAAACCGGTCGTCCTAGAGGCTATTTCTTATTGAGTTACGATGCAGATCATCCACCCGTAAGTTTGTGTAGTGTGAAGCCAGAGGCCAGAGCGAAAAAAGACGAAAACGCACAGACAAACAGTGACATCAATCTCGGTAAAACAATCATCTCCAAATCCGAAGCGGAAAAACCTTCCAAATTGAATTGGTCTACCTTGGCCAAGTCTTTCTGCCAGCGCATTCCTGAAAACATGTGGATAGAGAAGCCTCGTACACTTGAACATGTTATTCAGCTAGTTCTTCGAAATGTCCCATCTGAATATACAAAGATATTGGCCAGTCAGTCTTTGGTATCATTTAACGCCGATACTCCAGCCAAAGCCGAAGAGTACATCAACACGTTATTGCAAGATACCACCAAGACACCATTGTACCCCATTGTTATGGAATCTTTGTATCCAAATAGAGGAAGCTTTACAGAAATGGATGGAAATGCAGTGTTTGCCACATTGTTTGTATTGGGATCACCTCGTATGCTGTATACGTCTTTGCCGAGAGAGCTCCAGGATTTATTAGACAAGTTCAGAAAGGGCGATGAAATGACAACCTTGGTGAAAAGAGAAGTAAACCGTATATCCGAAGAGGTGACGGAACTAACAAAGACGTTCTGTACCTGTGGACCAGGATCGACCGAGAAAATTGACGCCAAAAAGAATTGCTCTAGTGTATAATCTTGTTTCTTCAAGAATGTCCATATACACAATGAATATTGTACACTAATTTAATTGAACCCCCCTCACTTTGCATCATATATTTATATACCTTTTAGAAAAGCACCCACATTCCAAAAATAAAGTATCTTACATTATCAATTGACAACAATGTGTCGCGTGACTGCCTTTCGTTTCAAAATAATTTTTGTTCATAGTCAAATGTCGAGCGTTTTTTTTTTTTTTTTTTTTTTTTTAACTTTTC
>VCJI01002481.1:120564-133316 GCA_024139395.1 Backusella morwellensis
GCCCTTCACGACTTTTGGAGGACGGCTCAATGAGCGATTTCGCTTTCTTCCAAACGACTTGGGAGGAGTACCTAAAGTGACTTTAACGTTGAATATCCCATTAAACATAGCTTTAGCTTCATCTTTCATCTCGCTGGCGTTTGCGGTATAGAAATCAAGTAAATCCAAATTTGATATTGACTCGAATTTATAAAATTGAGATGGATAAAGTTTTATTTTATTTAATAAAATAAACAGCATGGGGTATTATTCTTTTTGTTTAAAGATCAGAAACATGTACAACCTGTTTGCCAAAGTTTTTGCCCCTCAATACATCAATCAAAGCACTTGGTGTAGACTCAATACCCTCAGCAACAGTCTCGCGGTATTTGATCTCGCCACTTTGAAGCCAATTTGTGACCTCCTTACGGAATGGCTCAACCATTTCAGGGCTATTATGTACAATGAAACCTTGGATTGTCAAGCTCTTCTTTACAACCTGAGTGAGGTTATAAATAGGCTCAGGTTCTGTAAGGTTGTATTGAGATATCATGCCACAACATACAATTCGTGCAAATCTGTTGGCATGATCAATGACAGCCTCCAACATCTTACCACCCACATTCTCGAAATATATATCAATTCCATCTGGGCAAAGTTCTGTAAAGGCCTCGTTCAAATCTTTTGTTTTATAGTTAAAGGCAGCATCGTAGCCAATCTCCTTGAGATATGCCACCTTTTCGTCAGAGCCGGCTGATCCAACAACGCGTAAACCAAGGATTTTGCCGATTTGACCAACCAACTGTCCGACCGCACCCGAGGCAGCCGAAACGTAGAGCGTCTCGCCTTTTTTAGGTTTGCCAAATTTAATCAATCTATGATATCATAATTTCATATCAGTCACTGTAGCAGAAGCAAACTACAAACATAGTAAAAAAAGATCATTTTACCCAGTGTATGCTGTGTTTCCTGGCATACCCAAAACCTTTTCAGCATAAATTAAAGAAAAGAAAATAAGTACGCCTATTCCATGTGTAAAAATCTGAAATCATATTCCTAAAACTTACACCAATATAGTTTGTTATGGGAAAACTCGAAGTCTTGCATTCATTTCTCACTTCGATATCTGTCATATCCTTTTCAGAAAGAATTGTATAATCTTGAAAAGGAAGTCTGCCATATACGACATCACCCACTGTGTATTTATCATTTCTTGACTTGAGAACCTTTCCCATCGAATCCCCGTATAAAGGTTGGCCAACTTCAAACGCGGCTGAATAAGATTTGATGGAGGAATCGCGCATCTTTCCGCGCATGTATGGATCGACTGAGAGACAGAGCATCTTTATGAGGATACTGTTTTCTGGAATATCAGCATGGAGATCGATTGTATCGCTATCAATAGTCATGGTCTCGCCTTCTACTGGAAAGCCTTGAGGAATCTTTGAAAAGATGACCTTGTTGTTAGTAGCAACCATTTTTTTAGTATCAGATTACAATAAAAAGGTGAGAAAGATAAGAAAAGAAAAGAAAAAAGAGTACGAGAAAAATATCATTATCAAAATGTTTTATGATTATTAATTCCAAATGAAAACACGAAACTATTTTTGAATAAGGTTTTGTCCCTATATTGAACCTCCGCATTTGGTTGCTAACGGAATCTTGGAAAAAGACCATCATATTTGACCAACTACATCTCTACTTCACTACATAATAATTAAGTTTGTATTATGGTAATTCTTTTTATTTTTAAATAATTACATTAATAAAATGAATTTATACATAAATGGGGGGGCAGCAATAATTATGTTCGATATGATAGGTAAGCATTTCATTAAAATGTGTTTTGTTTAAATTGATGTTGTAATGCTTTGACGACAGTGTCATTTGCAGTAAAAATATAATAGTTTAAGGTGGTGACAAGCTTATACAATCCCTTGTTTAATTTCTTGTTTCCAATTATAATCAATCGATTTGAATCACCAAACAAAGCGAGAATCTTCTGCAATACTCCTTTGACGGCCGCACCTTTACAAGCTGAAATAAAACCAGCTACTTTGTTGAATTGAATTGATGCTGCTTCATTATGTTTCAAGACTCACTTGAAATGTGTTGGAATAGCGCCGAAGCTATTTTTCCATCCGAATCCTTCTCATTCTGATTATCAAAGCTGACGTATTTCCACACTGTGTAAGGTCGTACTACATGATTGTTTGTGTCAGTAGAGCTTGCTCTTCAGCAATAAGTAAAATAATGATGGAATTTCGATCTAATTGCCTGAGTTAATAAAGGGCATTGTCCTTCAAAACAAGGATGTTGCCAGCCAATAAAGTGGCCAATTGAATACCTTAAATGACCTTCTGTAACATTTTTGACATCTCAGGGCTTAAAAATGAAAACTTCAAAGTGCGATAACTTTTTTCATTTACTCCAACAATCAAAAGATCAAAATAGTTTTATTTAAATTACAATGAAGAACATGTTTACTTTTAATCTTAAAGCCAATAGCCTTCTTTGCTTCGTCCTTGGTAGTATAATCACCGTGTCGCTCTCTTCGATTGAGGGTGGATACCGGGTTCCTGTCTCTCCCCTAGATAACAAATGGTGACTTGTGTTTAAGTATATAATTGTATATATTTTTATACATAGATATTTCTATATTTATAATACCAGACTCTATGTTCGTCAATTGACTCCTCACCATAATCAACAGCAGTAGATACCTTGTACAATGTAAAGACTTTCATATATCCTATCGTTTTATTAAATAACAAAAAATTGTGATGCTCTCTCAAAATGCCTAAAGTAATAATATCATAAAAAAAGCAACATCCTTTATATACTTGGCCTCTATAATAAGATCTAACTGCATTAATATATATAAAAATGAATAAAACGCCCTTGGATCCAATTAATACACGTATTACAACAGCTGGAATGGTGGCTATTCTGTATTTACATGATATAGAAACCCTGATAGTCAAGGATGCTTCCTATACGATGTAAACATTGCTGGCTGCATACACTTTACTTTATTCAATAAAGGTAAAACTTCAACTTGTAAATTACATCCAGTTCCTTCAGCTATCTCAAGAGAATCACTTGTTTAATTTCTCAAATGATATTCTTTTGGTTTGACTTTTTTTGGACAAATGTAATTTCATATTATCTACTGCACTTTTAGTACAGCTTTGGAAGCAAGAAACAAGACTTCGACCCACCTTTCTGCATCCAAAATCCAGAATCCAGTGCGCATATATAAAACCTGGTCAGTGTGGAACTAGTTGCTAGTGATTTATTTATATGTACGGCTTAAACTTTTATCGTTCCACCATTGTTCATGATAGCGTGACAAGCATACTGTTTATTTCAAGAAAATGAGAAAAAATTACAAATTGATGAGAAAAAGGGGAAAAATAAATGAGAAAACATTTCAAATAAATGAGAAAAACCAGGGAAATAATTGAGAAAAGAGAAATATATCATGTATAAAGAGTATATTTCAGACAATGAGCAAATAAAGAGATAAGTAGCCATGTAGCAAGGTCCATAAAGTCATATTGTACACCGATGAGAGATAGCATGATATAAAGCAACAGAGCAATGCATCAATATGACAGAGTTTACTACCACAACTATGTCTGGCGAGCCAGACATACTATATTCCATTATTTTAGTATTTTGCCTTGGGTTAATACCAATCTCTTTACCTCTCTTAACCCCCCCTTTTTTTCTCATCAACCTCTTCTCAATAATTATTCTTTTTTTTTCTCAATAATTTGAAAATGTTTTTCAACAATCTGAAAATCTTTTCTCATTAATTTGAAATTTGTTCTCATTTTCTTGAAAAAGACAATACATCATATGCAGAATATCGCAAAATTAGATTATCCGAAGTAGAGGGAGAGAAGCAAAAAGGCAAAAACAATAACAATAATAAAGCAAGCTTACCCCTTTTTTTAATCAGTTGAATATATTATGTCGAATATACTCGTATATAATACAAATCGAAGGCACATTATCGAAAGACTTTCATTGGCTGAAAAAAACAATAATTGCATATATTGAAGTCAGATCAGTAATACAAGTCAGTCATCCATTCCCAGTGCTTAATGCAATAACCCTTACATAATATTAAGAAAAGTTAGTGAGTAAAATAGGATGACCCGATATATCTTGTAATCTGCAATGCCACTCCTTTTTTAAAAGCACCCTGAATATACGATAATAATTCACTTTACCAACAAACTGGAGTTCATTTTATTTAAACGTGTCTTTATAATCATAATACACACTCACCTATGGCAATAATGCTTGTATATATCGAGTATTTTTTTTCCCATATAAACTGAATCCGTATTTTCTATTATTTCTGAACCTTTCCTCTTAGTGAGGTTTTATAAAATGGGTGAATAATTTAAGCGTTAAAACGAAGCTTAATTGATTCACCGCTAACTGTAACTACTCAATCTTAGTTTTACAAAACTACAAATACACAACTACAATTACAGGCACCTTTTTTACCTCTTTTTCTCTCTCTTTTTTTTTTACCTTTTTTTATTATATATTTCTTCCTCCTCTTTTATACTTTTTATTACGCATTCTATCACTACTGTTAATATGTTGCAGCAACCAACCGAGTCGAATAAGAAGACCTGGAGTCAAAGTTTTGAAGAACAAGCTCATTCTGTCAAAAGATCTCGCATTTCACGAGCATGTAATTATTAACTAATGAAGAATGGCAAGGATAAAAAACAGTTTTCATTCAATTTTACTTATCGAAAAAATGTTTTCCTTTTAGGCGATGTTTGTCGCAAGAAAAAAATCAAGTAATATACAATGATAAAAAAGTATAAAATAGAGCTTAACAAATAAATTTTGTACAGATGCGATATCAACGGAATGTCGCAATGCTCAACCTGTAAACAATACGGTTGGGATTGCACCTTCAACGATGTAAGTTGCAGTTAATATCCTTTGTAAATGTCTTCTGTAATAACTTATAAATTTCTTAGGTAACAAAAAAAAGAGGCCCGCCAAAAGGGTAGGTTGCACATAAAAAAAACTTTTGATTTTTTTTCTCATGGGAATAAATCATCAAAAAAGGTACATTGAAAGTCTTGAGATTCGACTAAAGAAAATGGAGGCACTGCTGGAGAAAATACAACCAATAAAAATGGAAACTCTGGAAGAAGAAGAAGAAGAAGAACAAGACCGGAAGCCATTATTAAACACCGATTCTCGAAACAGTACCATCAGCAACAGCAGCAGAGTGATTAGTACCGATAATGATAACCACACTATATCTGAATTACCTAGCGAAAACGGTAAAGTTGTACGCTATCTAGGTAGCTCTTCAGGTTATTACCTAGTACGAGATTTATTATCAAACAGAAAACCTGAAGATACACAACCGCAATCTGAAAACGCAATAACCAGAAGATCTTCCATCATTCTACCCAGCCAACTTGGTGCTGTACACTTCAACAAAATCAATGTAATGGATGATGATATGATCTGCATACGAAATAAAACAGATGCAGAGAATGCAGATCAACTAGAAATAGACCGATTAGACAGAGTTGAAGTCGCTCCAAAGTATATTTTGGATGCATTGATATTTCGGTAAAATAGTAATTCCATTTATTTTTGCAAAACAAGGGTATTACTTCTCACAGTTGTTTGTTTTTCTTTTGTACGTGTGCATTATTTAGGTTTTTTGAAACTTCCTATGACAGTTTACCTTTGATTGACAAGGAAGAGTTTATGAGCTCTTATCAAGGTCATAAAAAACCTACGCCGGCTCCGATTTTAATATACGCCATTTGTACTCATGCTTGTAGTCTATTACGTAAAGATGATCCATTAATAGAAAAGCATGGTATAGACCATAAAAAGCTATTTGATACTTTACTGGACCATACAAACACCCTAGTACAAAAAGAATATCTCACACCAAGATTAGCCACTATCCAAGCCCTTGTTTTGCTTTTTTCGTATCCAAATAGCGGCTCATCCCTTTACCGGAACTGGCTTAGAGCAGGTATGTCCGTTCGTATGGCTCAGGATCTAGGTCTACATCGTGCTGTTGAAAAATTACCCGTGACAGAAGAAGTACTTGAAGTGCGAAAGCGCCTTTGGTATTGTGTTTATGTATGTTTTACTAGAAGGAGCATAAAACCTATGCTTTGGGGATATGGATTCAGAGCTTTACATATAGAGCAGATATACTTATTAATCCTCTTCTTTTTTATTTATTTATATTTGTATATACACTCAGTGCGTAGATCGATGGTCAAGCTCACTAATGGGCCGACCTCTTGCAATTGCTGATGCCGACTGCGATATCGAGCTACCGCACATTAACGGTGGAACAAACGGTGGAAAGGACTATTCGCTCTTTATCAACTTTATCAAGCTTTCATCTATTTTAGGTCAAATATTACGTTGTGTATACTCCCCAAGAGCCAAAGCACAAGGTTACAATAATCTCAAAATCTATCAAACCGTGCAAGGTATTCATCAGATGCTAAATGATTGGCTCATGTCCACTCCGGATAGTCATCGCATTTTACCTGGTGAAGTACAAACATGGACGACAACAAAGGCCAGCGGAGCAGGTCCTTTGATGGTTTGTTATCAGGTGGTTTTGATTTTGTTGTACAGAACCTTCCTTGTGTCAGAAAAGGACCAGGTTTATCCTGAACTTTATAGAGAAGCAAATACACGTTGCACAGAGGCAGCAAAAACTATCATTGATGTGGGAAGACGGTTACAACAATCAGAAGTTATCAAATTCGGATGGAACTTTACAGGTAAAGTACACCTTGAAATCAAAGAGAGAATCAAGTGATCTATGCATATATATATAATACTTGTCAACCGCTATTATTCATATCTTAATATCTATTTTTCTTTTACTTTATCCGCATGTATCCTATTTCTCACTGATTTTCTCTGTTTCCCAAAAAAGGTTACGCAATCTTCCAAGCAAGTTTGATTCATGTGTACAATTGTACTAGCTCAGACCCAGAAATAGCAAATACAGCCCGACAATATACACATTGGGCACTGGAAGAATGTTTAAGACCACTAGGGTCCGAAGTGAATAGCGGTCATCATATGCTTGGTCTCTTACAGATATTAATGAGCCTAGTTGGTGTTGATAAAATCCCAGAACAAAAACCATCTCCCATGAGCGTTCATGCAATTGTATCTGGATGGGAAAACAACTTCTCTTCTTCGGGAATTCACGGCACGCAAGATAATTCTGCTGCGTGGCAGTATTTATTCTCATCTGCCGCGACACCGTTCTTCGAAGAGGAAAAGGATTGGCAAGGTTAGTTTTATTCTTATTATTACTAGTTCATATTTATTTGGTTCGCTCACTTTCATTTTGAATGTATAGCCACTCTTTCATCAATATTCGATGATTCTAAACCTTTATACCAATGAATAAATAATATACATATTCAAATAATTTAGACATAACACCATGAATTTATCTATCATAAACTGAATGCAAAAATATTTTAATCACGTTAATAGCTTAGAAGCTGTTCTTTTTTGGTCTCGGGTCAAAATAATATCATAGCAAAACAGGGTTATTGATTCGTATACAAGAATCTTTAAAAATGGCAAAATATATAACGTCCTAAAAAAGCACTCAACTTGAAAGTGGTATATCAAAACTATTGTTTGGGATCGACTGTAAAATGGAAGGTTTTCATTGGTGGAAATACTATAATTTCAATTACTATTAGAGCACATCAAAGCATTACAATGTCACCATGAAATATATACCAATAAAATAGTAAAAGACAGATATAATACTAAACAAGATGTTTATTCGCTGTAACGAGAATGATATCATAATATTGAATTCAGGAATAAACAATGACAGCCAGGCCTCATTGTGAAGATTTAAATCAATAAGGCTTTTGGTCAATGCATTAAATATATTGTAGAACGTGTTTCTCTGGAGAGAGAGAGAGAGAGAGAGAGAGAGGGTGGGTTATTTTAAGCAACGTGAAAACACAAAAAAAAGTGTTGTAGGGTACCTCTCTTTTCTTGGATTAAATTTACGAATCCATCCAACACCTTTTAATATTTGACAAGTGTCTGTCAACTTCCATTGAGATAAGAACAAAAAAAGAACTTTCATATCTCTGTTGACCTTTTTAACCTTTACCCTAATTATCTACGGATCCTACCACTGTTGCGTTTTAAAAATTAGATGAGAGATATGAAAACTTAAGCACACGAAGAAAAATATTGTTAAAAGTTATGTAAGAAACAAGGGAATAAAGTTTGTAATACAGTGAGGATTCGGGTTAGACTTCTAAATAGTTTAACATCTTCATTAAAAATTGTTACACCGCAAAATAACGTCACCCTACGCTTCTATTTTTTTAAAAAAAATAGACGCCAACGCATTTTCGTTTTTTCCTTTTCTTCTTTTCTTTTATACATTTTTTTAGTTATTGATACCAAACAATAATGGAGTACGAGGAAGAGAGCTACAATAACCGCCGTCGCTATAACGAAGAGGTAAGTTTTGCTCTCGTATTCTGAATAGGCGCCGGACTACTAACTTTTTTAACCATTTATATAAAATAATGGTGGTGTTTAGTCATATGGTGGTGACGATGGTAGCGACCCCAACTTCACAGAAGAAGATTACGCCAATCCTAACCCTAATTATCCTCAGCCACCTTATTCTGAACACAACCCAGGACCTGAACCAGGTATAGTACATGCACATTATAAAAAGAGGCAACAGCAGCAGCAACAAGGTGTACAAACCACATACATTTTTTTTAGTTCAATATGGTGGCATGGCTACACATCATGAAGCACAGCAGCAGCATCAAGAAGGAAACGATTTTTTCTTACACGTCGATCCTACTGTCGACCAAGAAGGATTATCGTCTGACTTTGAACTTTCTAATTGTAAAGTGTAACAGTGAATGCAGCTTATTTTAGTGAAAAAAGTGGCTAATTAGAGTGGTGTATAGGTCAGGGTAAAAAGAGAGCTTTGCTAATTGGTATCAACTACACTGGAACACAAAATGAATTGAGTGGTATTGTTTAAAAAAAAAGGAAAAGAAAATTTATGCAAAAGCTAAAATAGCTTTGTAGGCTGCATCAATGATGTTGCAAACATTAAAAGATTCATTTCGGAAACATATGGATTCCAAGAGGAGGATATGGTGATTTTAACAGATAATCAAGAAGATGAAAAGTTCATACCAACTCGCGAAAATATCATTGCTGGTATGAAATGGTTAGTTCATGACGCGGAGCCTAACGATTCGTAAGTTTTTTTTTTATGCAATGATGATGACCAGAGCCATTTTATATAAAGGAGAGGGGATTAATCATTATATGCATATGTATAGATTTTTCTTCCATTACAGTGGTCATGGTGGTAGAGTCAAGTCCGAAAATAATAGTGAAGACGATGGCTATGATGAAACAATCTATCCCTTAGACTTTCAACAGTATGAAGGTGAAACTGGTCAATTAAGAGATGACGTAAGTGTTGATTATTATTTTCTTTTTCCAAATAATAAAAGTGCATAAATAACACAAAAATACATTTATAGGATTTACACGACATACTTGTTCGTCCTTTACCAAAAGGATGCCGCTTAACAGCTCTCTTTGATAGTTGTCACTCTGGCACTGTGCTTGATCTTCCATTTGTCTACTCCACCAAGGGCGAGATTAAGCAGCAGAACTTATTCAAACACGCTGGTATGGGTCTATTCTCTGCTGGCGTTGCTTACGCCCAAGGTGATAAGGATGGCGCCCTTTCATCTATCATGTCTTTGGGTAAACAATTGATGGAGATCCGTAGTACGGAAGATAGCAATCGTAAAAGAAATACATCATATGCAGATGTTATTATGCTCTCAGGGTAAGTCTCTAGTTGTTGCATAAATAAAACGAGAGAGAAAGAATAAATGGAGTAAATGGGTAATAATACGATAAACAGATGCAAGGATGATCAGACATCCGCTGATGCAAACGAGGCTGGTCGTTCTACAGGTGCCATGAGTTATGCTCTTATAAGTATGTTTAATAAGGAACAATGTATTGATGTGTTTGGAGAACTAACTGTTTTTTCCCGCTGCTTTGTGTATCTGTGGGACATCCATAAATAGAATCACTTGGTGAAAATCCATATCCATCCTATCAGGAGTTATTAAATAGCGTCCGTGAGATTCTTCGCGAAAAATACGATCAGAGACCCCAATTCAGTAGCTCTCATGTTATTGATGTCAATCTTAAATTCCAGTGTTAAGTGAATCCCTTCTATCAGGTCTACCTTTATAATAGCATAAATAAATGTATATCAAGTCTTCTTTTCTCTCTCTTTCTCTTATAACTGTATAAATGTTTGATTTTAGAAATTAAAATTGATGAGTGATACTCGGTTTCTTTATTTATACTGTTCTCGACATAATATAACAATAATAAAACGATGATTTCCTTTTTTTTTTGATCCGTATTGCTGTTCTTTTTTTTTATCACTTCTAAGCATCAGCATCAAGACCACTTAGATCCATGTCGTTATCTTTACGAAACTGGATTAATTCCTGTCGATACTTATCACATTGGTGCTGCTTTAGATTATCTATGAACAGACACACAAAATGAACTCAGTAATATATATATTTTGTATAAAAAAGATAAAACTTACATTCCTTATCCATTTCATACAACTTGTATTTTAATGCACCAATTTCACTCTTTAATACATCAACTACACCAAGTGGTGGAGGGATAGGAGACTCTGCCACCCATTTCTTTGTACTATATAGCACCAAAAGTCAGAATACGTGTGCTTTAGAAAGAAAAAAAATTCCCATCCTCGTTAAATGTATACATATAAATTACCCATATGGTGAAGTATTTCCCATTGACGCACTAAAGATAGGACTCGAAGAAAGTGAGGTTGTATCTGAGCCACGAGATGATGATGGTGACGATTGTCTGAATGTATCAAGCTGTTTTTGGAGCATGTTTACCATGTACTCTTGTTCTTGCTCAAGTGTATTTTCCAGATCAATTTTATCTTTTTGCAGCTAGATATATATAAACACTCATAAATACAAGTAATAAATGGACATTTATAATCGCTACCCTACTTGAGCCAATTTCTTTTGCAACATGTTTGTAAGATGTTCTTCCTCCTGTTCCACTTGAACCAGTAATTCTCCCTTTTCTTTTTTTAGGCTATTGATATGTTTCAATAGTTTATTTGAGATATATTCCTCCTCTTGTTCATTCAGTACTGTCTAAGGAACGATAGATAGTTAATACCAAGATGGAAGAAGAAGAAGAATAGCTATTTACCATATCAACTGCCCTCTTCCTTAACGTTTGGTTATTATGTTGAAGAATGTTCACCTGACCTTGTTCCATTTCCAAGCTAAACTCCAGGTTTTTAATACGTGCTTTCTGTTGGGACAATAGGTCATAGAGTGATTTAATTTCAGATCGAAGTTGGCTAATATCTTCAATTTCCAGCAATGCGTCTCTATTATGATTATTATTGTGGTTGTTATTAGTATGGAACAACATGATGTATCATTTATATAAAAAATATATACAGATTCAGCCGACCCGTCACATTGGCTCGACGCTGCTGCTTTTCGAGTGAACGCTGCATATTAAAATGACGTATTTTAGTCTTTTTAACTATTAAAGAGCAAAACAATGCTTACAATGTTTTCTTTGATATTATCTTTTTCAGGTTGGTTAATATTATTATGGACTGTCATATCGCCTGTTTTAATATATTTCAAGTCTGTGTTCTCTTTATTCTAAGGCTGCAATACTCAGGGGTTTAGAATTAGAACAATTCAACTTGTTTTTTTTTTAATCAGTAGGCAGGGTCAAAGAGTGATATAATAGCAAAGTAATAGCAACAAAAAAAAAGAGAAAAAAAAAGAAAAAGTGAGGGGGAGAGTTGGAATTCAAAAAACAAAAAACCAAGAAAAAGAGTTGTATGAGTTTGTTTTATGTGAGAAAATAACTATACGTCACTTTATACATTGCACACAACTCACATCGGCATGTCTTCCGATTTTATTAGTCTTTTGTGTAACAAATCGCATTTTAATTTCTGGAATCAAAAGCAAAGCCATGAGTTTATAAGAAAGAGAGAAAGAGGGAGAGAGAATAACCAAAAAAGAACAAGACGCAGGAGCCTTCTTTTCTTTGTTAGGAAGGAGGGGTTGATTTGATTTCATATAAAATATAAAAAAGTTTAGAAAAAAAATGCCTGTTCTTTCTCTTCATTCAAGTAACATACAAAAAAATAATATGAACACCAGTAATCCCGACACCTGTTCAATCTGCGAAAAGAAAGTCTATGTCATTGAAAAGGTAGAGGCAAATGGTAGATTGTATCATAAAGCTTGTTTCAAGGTAAATTATAAATCTTATTTTATTTGTTACTTTAAAATTAAAATATACATTTATAGTGCGAAGAAGATGGATGTCGTTTGACATTGGCCAACTTCCATTATCATAACGGTAATCTCTTTTGTCCTAAACACGTTCCTAAACTCCAGGCCGTCGTCCAAAGTAAGAGAGTCGCCATTTGATTATTAAAATATAAAATATCACACCTTGCAGTCATATCTGATTGTTTGTTATTATTCTTCTCTAGCTAAAAATCAGCCAGAACATTTAGGTCGTCTTTGAAAGAAATAATGCTGGATTCTATTTTATACTTGATTAAAAAAAAAAAAAAAACA
>VCJI01002481.1:153347-164953 GCA_024139395.1 Backusella morwellensis
GTAAAAAACTCTCAGTCATTTCTTTCCTTGAAAAAGAAGTATTTTTGGTGGTGATCCTTTGTTTTTTGGTAGGTTCAACGATTCATAACTACTAACTTTTAATTTGGCCGCCAATTTTTCTTTATTGATATTTGGTAGCCATATACCCATTTTAGCTTGTTCAGGCATTTTTTCCACCATCAGTTGGCTGTAGTGAGAGATGTAATAAAACCGTGAAATACTTTACTGAATAACGAATAGACATTTGCATCTACTAAAATATATCGTTAATTGATGACGTTAACAAGCTATTTTTAGGAGCTCATAAAGTAAAACCATTACCTTTATTACAAACCAAAGCACACTCATTAGCAGAACATCATGAACAATTGTCAAAGCATACTAATATGCATGTGTTTATTTAGTAAAAATGTTTAAACTAAAGTACCATTATGTTTACCTTTGAAGATGTTGATAAAGTTATTTTCATTGTTGTCAAAAGTAAAAAAAAAAAAAAAAATTGAGAAGGAGTAGTGACGGTATTCTATTTAAAAAAGAAAAGAAAGATATATTTCCCTTAGCTTTAATCATGATAGAAAGTATACTAATCATAGTGGTTTACCATATTTTGAGGAAGCTGATATCACTTTGGCAGGAAGTAAAGATATATACATGTTGTGACGTATATTTGCGTAGAGAGAATGTCAAAGAGAGAAAAGAGAGGGGAAAAGGGTTTTTTCTAGTGTTTGTTTTTCCCCTGTCATTATCATGCGTTTTGAACAATTAAACCCGTCAATTGTTAACTGGGGTTCCTCTTTTGAAAGGTTGTCAACACATGCCTTAATAGTGTATCTTATTCTCATTGTCAGTTATATTATTAACTTTATGTATATATTGTTCAATCACGTATAAAACTGTCATATTCAATGAACATAAAGTTTTGATAACATTCAAGTTTACAACAGAGAGAAAAAAAAGTGATCGATTTTTATCACTAAATCTCAACATCATGATTCATTTACAGAAAGGCAAGTTTAATTTTTTTCATAAGACCAAAACTATTTCTTTTGCCAAAGTGCAATGATCCAAAAGTACCACAGTGTAAAAATGCAAGTCATCGTAAGGAGACAGTAAAAAATATCAGGAAAAGAGAAACAGTAGCAGATCATTACACTAAATTTATACTTGTGCATTATTAATTCGAATTATATAATAGTTTGGAGAAGACCATGCATTCACATTATACGATGGAATAAGCAAGGGTTGAAACCAGTAATATGGGTTTAATAGCGACAACATGATTGGTCGCGGGCATTAAAAACAAGAGGGAAGAGGAAAATTTTTGTATGAAATATTTCCCTCTCTCTCTCTCTCTCTCTCTCTCTCTCTCTAAAAAAAATTAGCCTCAACGGGAACCCTTAACGCTCTTCCCCTCTCCCACATTTCATGTCTTTTCAGTCCGATTCGAACGATAATAACAGCACACAATCAGATTCTGAAGTAAATAACACACAAAGCACTAACTATAACCAATCTCAACAACGACATCATGATGAAAAACAATACAAGAAAGGAAAAAAGAAAGGTCTTCCAGAAGTGGATCCAAAGTAATAAATTATTAAAAAATGTGGCACAGCAACAATTTTAATTTTTTTAATTTTTTAGTGCTCCTTGTCATATCTTGAAGCTTTCATTTGAACTTCTGGCTCATATATTCGCCCGTTTGGATCCTGTCAGTCTTGCAACTGTCGCCAAGGTATGCCATTATTGGAAATACATGGTGACAGATGACACTTGCTGTAAGTAACAGTGCATATGAGTGGATGACAAGGATGTCTAATATAGTGCACACTAGGGAAGGATGCCTTTGTTTCCTATTTTGGCTGTCTTCCTTATAAAAGACTCAGCACTGAAAGCTGGAAAACAGAGTACATTCTACGCACTCACTTGATGAGGTAAGCCATCATGATAATACCACAATATCCCTCTTATTCATGTCTCTTTCCCATTTGCACAGAAAGTGGACCAAAGGACGCGGTACAGTGGTTTCATTCAATCCAAAAGTGGGATCCATTGACGGAATGCATGTTGACTTTGAAGAGTACATGATGATTGCCGCCAGTAAACAGGACGGCGTCGCAGCCAAGTGTAATCCAATGACTGGAAAGATCGATCGTCACTATCTTTACTGTACAAATGAAAGCATCCGGACAATGGTCACAGCGGTGAAAGTGGACAAGAATCGTATTCTTTGGGGCTTTGGACAGGGATTCATCACACTCTCTATTCGAACCAAATCAAGTGGTGCATCCAGCAATAGACTCAAGGTCTTTTCCGAGTTCCATCATGGCCCTGTGCGTATCGTCGAACTGCCAAGCTTTAACCAGGAAGTCGTGGTCAGTGGGTCCGACGATGGTACAGTCAAGGTATGGGATGTCACGTCTGCTACATGCGCACACACGTTGCATGGTAGTTCTGGTGCTAGACCTACCGCTTTAAAGGTGTCGAGTGATCAATACGTATTGGCTGGTTACGATAATGGCTACATTGCGGTATGGAATATTCACCTCGGTCATATTATCAAGGGCCACCGTCGAAGACAGTATTTAACCCAGGAAGAGCTAGATAAGAAGAAGATACTTGTTCCACCACCTACAAAGGAAAGAGGAGCTCTCTCTGTGACGGATATAATTTATGACTCCCATTCAGGCACATTCATCGCATCGTATAGTGGTCTCACCAGTGTTTACAAATACAATGTGTCTACTGGGGAACGTGTTGCTGCGTTTGAAGGCGGTCACGACTTGGCCAACTCGATTACGTGTATGCGATGGGATAGATCTTCTTTTTCAAGCGCGCTTTCCTTGGAATCTGCCGTTAAGCCTAATCCGCTCAAGAAGAAGGGTGGCATCATTGACCTGTCTTCTTCAAGATCGTCAAGTGGCACAAGTACTCCAGTGGTGAATCAATTGCCCGTCAAGACGACTAGATTGCTTGCTACTGGAGATAATACGGGTAGCATATGCTTATGGAACAGCGATGACATGACGCAAGATGGATCCATCATCAAACCACTCCGTGTGTTAAATGGTCATCTCTATGCAATCAGCGACATCTACATTGATGCGTGCAAAATCGTAACAGGCAGCGATGATGGATGGATTTATATTTGGGATCCTTTGACTGGAACCAACGTTCATACATTGGGAAATAAGATTCCAAAGAATGCTCCTGTGGACCGTACGGATGTGGAAGTTATGCGCGTCAAGAATCTGTGGTGTAATGACTATCAAGGCGTTGCAACCATTGGACACCAAGTCAAATCCTGGGATTTCTCTCCTGGTAGACAGTTTTCAAGTAAGTCTTGGGTATACACAACTTGTTAGTGATTTACTAACCTATGCCTGCTTTGATAGACCGACGCCCCTTGAAACCAAAGGTCAAATCATGTAGCAACATTATGCGAGATCGCATCCGTTACGATATACATTGCGAGGTCAAGGACTCGCTTAGTAAGATGGCATCGGAGAAGATGGAGCGTGAACGCGAAAGCAAAGTCATGGATAAGCTTACATTGGGTGGTCTCACTGACGAAGAGATGCTTGAGTACGCCATGATGCTGTCACAAGAAAACCACAAGCCTGCTCCTGCTCAAGGCGATTTTGTAGACGAAGAAGATGAAGAGCTGATACAGGCAATGATTGAAAGCATGAATTTTGCTGAAAGCCAGCACGTGCATGAAGAACATACCGGGATTATTAATGGTGAATTCTATGCTGAGAGTAGCAACAGCAAGAATGGCTATAGTGATGGTCATACCAATGACGATGATGATGGCATTTGGCCTACAATTTCTGAATCAATGGATGTTGGATCAGGAAGCTCTCAGGCCGAAGAGGAAGGAGAAATGGATGAAGAATTGCGTTATATTCTTGAACTTAGTAAAACTGTTAAATAAAAATACATTTGTCATGCGATCCAGCAAATGCGAATCACGTGCCTTAACATGTTTATTGCTTGGAGTGTTTTTTTTTTTCTTTTTCTTTCCTCTATTATACATAATTCTTGTCATGTCGTTTGTCTGTCAACGTTGTAAACAACCGTTAAGAATCGATGATTCTTTAGCTAATTTAGAGCAAGCGTCGGCGGATATGCTTATAGGTAACTACTAATAAACGAAACAGCAAAACACTTAAAAAAGGCTAAACAGTTGAGGGTAAATATAGCCCCACTTATCGCGGAAGAGCAGCATGAGCTTCAGCAAAGACAGCAGCGCACCGTCAATGTCAATCCCACAACTCAACCCATCAATAAGCGTCTCATTGGCATCAAGTCAAACACGATGCCTTCTCCGAGTCGCTCAAAGTATAAACGAGACAGCTATCCTGCACCCTCAGAGTCCTTTGTTGTTCTTTCACGATCTCAAGTGACACCCGCCAATGCATCGAAGCCAAGCCCGTCGCCCTCCATCACTGTTTCGACTGCATCGTCCCAGACGGTAACAGAAAACAACTCTAGCATATCACTCGGCGCTTCTGGTGCAAAGCCAACGCTGAATGCAACTGCGCTTGACAATAATAATTGGGCGCGAAACAACAGCTTATCTCACCGACTCAAGGTGGCGAATAAAATATTCGATATCATGTCCTCAAAATCAAGCGCAGACCATCCCATGTGCCAGGAATGCACAGACATGCTTCTGGAAAGCCTGGAAAAGCAGCTGGACGATGTGGGCAGAGAGAGAGATTGCTATATCAATTTTATGAAAAAGGTCAAAAACAGCGTCGTCACCGATGAAGAGCAGGAAGAGCTAAAAAGTCAAGTGAATGAAGTAAGTGTTTTCTATCCATTTACTTGGATAAATTGCTAATAACAAAAACAACAACAAGTTAAAACTGGCCCAAAAAGAGGCTTCAGAGGAGTTGGCCAAATTGCAACAGGAAGAAAGTGAGTTGGACGCTGAAATCGAAGCCTTGGAGAAACAAGCCAAGGACTTGGATAGACAAGAACAGGCATTTTGGGAAAAGAGCAACGAATATCAGATTGAGCTTCAAAACTTTCAAAACGAGCGGGATGCTGTCAATCTCAAATATGATCATGATGTAAAGCAGTATGAGCGTCTGCAAAAGACGGTGGTTTATAACGATGCCTTTTGCATACTTCATGATGGTCCCTTTGGTACAATCAATGGCTATCGTCTGGGTAGATTAAGTTCACACCCGGTGGAATGGAATGAGATTAACGCAGCTTGGGGTCAGACACTATTGCTGTTATATACTGTCGCCAATAGACTGAAGTTTCAATTTAAAAAGTGAGTTTTATAAGCCAAAAAAAAAGTGCTTTTATATATGTATATTCATCATTATCCACACATATTTATAGCTTCCGGTTGGTGCCCATGGGTTCCTTTTCAAGGGTAGAAAAGGTGGATGGAGATAGCGTTCTTTCCTATGAATTGTAAGTATAACTTAACATACATATGGTGGTAATAAATGCTCATATATAAACACGCTAGATATGGATCAGGCGATTTTGGGCTTAATCGCATGTTCTTAAACAGACGGTTTGACCATGCAATGGTGTCAGTATTGAACTGTCTAAAGCAGCTCACTGATTATGCCGAAGAAAAGGACAAGAGTTTAAGACTGCCTTACCGTATAAACAAGGACAAGATTGGTGATCTCTCCATCCGACTTCAGTTTAATCAGGATGAATTGTGGACAAAGGCCTTGCGATACATGCTGATTAATATGAAGTGGATCCTTGTGTTTGCAAGTCGAGTGAGTGTATCACGAGAGTCTTCTCCCAACTAACCCCTTCATCCATGATGAGCCAATCTAGATACCAAAGTATAATATAACAAAAATACCTCCCCGCTTATTTTATTAAATAAATTAATATATCATTTACAGTGCTTCCACTGTCATTTGGAAATTATTGGTCATATTTTAATGATCATTGGAGTATCGTTCACATTGGTTAGTTAAATAAAATAAAAATAAAAAAATATAGAGTATTTAGCACCAGTAATTAAAGCAATAGCTATTATAACTATTCAATAAAGGGTTATTTATTTAACATACTGATCATGACATATGAGGGTTTATTGATATAAAGGGGGGAGGTTAAACATATTAATACATAATCTTAAGTAAGAATGCAGACTGTAACTTACCATCGTATAAAGTACTCATTTGGATTAAAAAAAAAAAGTTCGATTATCGGGCCCCAGAATTTAACCAGAAAAGATGTCTATGAGAATTGCTTTTGTGTTTGTGGATGGAGCTTCGGTGATTGTTTTTGAACTGCGTGGTAACCAACCTCGATTACGACGCATGTTAATGTCAAATCCTGACTCGTCAACAGATACACAGTTCTTGAGATGACTCATGTCATTTTTCATCCATTTTTCAACCCAATCCACTCTCTTCTGAAGTTTTTCCTCCTTGTTTCTGGCAAATGTCGACTTACAACCTTAATACTAAGGTTGCACTCCTCCTTTATGAACTCGGCTACCCTTGACTATTTTATATCCACGTCCATAAACTTCGCCGTAGAACCTTCATCGAAAAAATTGATTAAATGAGTCTTATGGACTTCATTTAGCTTACTGACCAGTCTATTAAGCATTTCCTTGGGGGGAGTTTAACCGGGATTTTTCTAAGGTCATCCTCATATATATTTTTTCATTTGCGAGCAGCGTCGTAATTAACATTGGCTGCTAGGGCTGCTTACTTTGGCTTTATAAATTCTTCCTTCAAAAAAAAAATACAATCTAACACTCACAATCTTCGAGTGTATAGACGTTATACTGATGAGCTCTCTCTTTCTTAAGTTCAGCCTCTTTCATCCCAGCGTCGGCTGAAGATCTTGCTTCAACCTGAATGTTCTGGTTTTTGATATACTTTCGAAGATCTGTTAAGCCCTTTAAGCGAAATGATTTATTCTCGACGTAATTCGGTGCTTCCTGACCTTGCTCGGCAAAAATGTCACTAGTATCTTTTTCATAGAAAAAGTGAGTGTTCATGTTATGACTCATTGCAAGTAAAGTGAAGATCTTAGTAGCGACCAAACGAAATTTACAAAAATGACCAATTGGAGTTCAAGTACATGTTTAATTGGCTTTTAAATTTCGATCAATAATGTTCAAATGACAGTGGAAGTACTGTATTGATTGATCTTGCTAAAAGTAAATAGATATATATATATATAAGTTGAGACATGGAAATAAAATCCATGTTGGTTTTATTTAGTAACAGCAGGCTTTCGGACTCTTGTAGATGAAAAGAGGGGGTATTGAAGATGTCTTTATAGGATAATGGGCTGTACATTTCATAAAGAATCGGCCAAGTTGATGACAAGAATCCTTTGGTTAATTCCATATCTAGTAGTAGTAAATCAGAGAGTTTTGCTTCTGTTTATTGGTGATTTTGGCTCGGATGTAGCTGACATAGTCCTGTAACGGACATTTGAATTGAGATCTTCGTCTGGGCTGTCATAGTTTAAATCTTGCTCCTCCTCTTCTTTTTCTTCTTTTACTTCTTCCTCCTTTTTTTCTTTTTCTTCTACTTCTTCATTATCATCATCGCTGGGACTGTCATAATTGGGATCTTGCCCTTCTCCTTTCTCTTCTTCTTCTACTTCCACTTCCACTTCCACTTCCACTTCCACTTCCACTTCCACTTCCACTTCCACTTCCACTTCTTCTTCTTCTTCTTCTTCTTCTTCATCGCTGGGACTGTCATAATTGAGATCTTGTCCTTCTTCCTCTTCTTCTTCAGGACTATCGTAGTTTGGGTCTTGTCCATCCTCACTCTTCCAGTCCGATGTGTCTTCCAAAGGACTATCACAATATATTGTTGCTGTACTAGTTTTAACGTTACTACTATATGATGTATCCGGATTACTGTGCGAAGCGGTATATCCCAAAGAATGTCCATTTAAGATTGGTTTATCAATAGACAATGACGTTACAGGTTGATGTACACCGTTTGTAGAGAGATTTAGGAGGGTTTGATCATCACCATCAATGGTTGCCTCACTCATACTGCTTTGTAATACTTCAATCGCTTTCGCCATATCCTTCATCTCCTCATCCCTTTTCGCAATTTCTTCGTCTCTTCTTCGCTTCTCATCTTCTAGCTCTTTTTGTAGTTTTGCGTATTTCAACATGATTTCCTTCAACTCTGCTGATTTATCTGCAGATATTTCCATCGGTAATTCTATCTCCTCCTCCTCCTCCTCCTCCTCCTCCTCTTGAGGAATATCTAATTTATAGTCCTCATCTAACTCATTATTATAAGTTTGATACCCTTAATATATATTTCTCCCATCTCATGCTTGCGTCATTTTATGTATAGTCATTACCTGCAAATTCTATATGGACATCATCAGACAAAGAGGTATCATCGTCTCTTAATGAATCCAACTGCTCCTGTGCAATCCAATCACCTTGATCCGCGGCTTTAGTAAACCAATAAATAGCCCTTTTTTTGTCGACAGCGACGCCCCATCCCTCCAGATAACTCCAGCCCATTTTATTTAAAGCATCAATATGACCTTTCCTTGCGGCTCTCAAGCACCATTCAATAGATTTCCCATGATCCTTTTCGACCCCCTGGCCTTGGTAATAGAGCTCTGCAATTCTAAATTCGGCTTCTGCAGAGTTTTTTTCCGCAGATTTCATGAACCAATCGAGTGCTTTCAAGTAGTCGTTTCTTGTGTGTCTGCTATAGTACATGTAACCGATTTTGAGCAGGTCTTTTTCATTTCCTTCTCTTGCTTTCATGACGGTCATTTCATCCACTTCCAATGCATCACCTAGTTTATATTGCCTATAGGGTCAACATAAGCAAAATAAAAAATAAAAAAGGGGTAATGAAAAGGTTATATTTACCGTATATATTTTCGAATAACTCATCGTCACTTGGTGTTTGATAGACCGGTTCTTCATTCACATAGTATATCGGCGCATTCACTGATCTAACAGACTTACGAAGCGACTTGTTCTTTTTAAATATGGAAAACATATGATATGGCAAAAAGGAAGAAGAAGGAGAGAGAGAGAAAAGAAACACAAGAAAAGAGAAAAAAAAATGTTTGTATCCAAAATGACCGGTGTGACCTTGTGTACTACCATATCTGCACTAAATATGACCATTCAAAATTCCTGGAAAAATAAACTAAATTTACATTATGGTTTATTTTTGTAATAAAAGAAATAAAAACAGAGATAAACAAAAATACACTCCCGATTTAACTATGATTGTCATTACAAAAAGTGGTGACAAAATCCATGAGCAAAATACAATTTATTTGAATGTATTACATTGGTACATTGGTATTTGAGTCATAAGAGCAAAAAAAAAATTAAAAATGGTATACTTGTTCTCATTCTTCTTTATCCGTATTTTTTCCTTTATTATTATTGTCATTTATTCAAAAATAAAAAGGGCAGTAGTATCAAACCACAGAGTTTGATTTAGCGTGAAAAATGGCATACTTGTCTCTTTTCTTCAACGTATTTCGGTTGAATTGCTATCTCTTTTTTTAACCTGTGATCACATGGTACTTGACTGGATAAGGCAAAATGCACCAAATACTTTTTTACCCTCTCTCTCTTTATATTTTTGATTTTAGTACATATAAAAATTGTAAAAACCACAACAAATCTATTAGAATATGATGATTTTATTGTAAAAATACATTCGAAATGGTATCAGCAACAACCTTGTTGGCGTTTGCGATTTGACCTGATAGCAATTTTGGCAATTTCATCAAAACATTATTCGACCCGCGATTGCCATAAACCACGATGAACTATTTTTTTAAGGGACAAATCCAAAATGTCATTGAATAATGCTGCTGATGGTTTTGTCTTCAAAGACTTTTTTATATTTGTCTCCACATCCTTCGTAATGCCTCTACTCCAATGGCTCTGAACAGCTGTAAGATGGTCTTTGGATCGCTGTCGTTCCTTTTATCCATGTTACAAAGCGTAAAGACCGTGTATGGTTGATAGTTATGACTTTTTATGGCTGGTTTGGCGCATGACAACAATGTTCCTTTTCATACCAGTCAGATGACCACACTTGCATTGGCTTGATGCTTGCCATTTTGATTGGCCAGAATTTGAACCTATGTATTTCTTTACCAAAGAAAGGACACTTTTCCATGCGGTATAATTGCTATTCGAAATGATAATAATACAAGTAAGTATCATTATCAGCATATATAATCAAAAGTAGCTTACCTTTCCATGTCATTACTTCCAATCAATTTGGATTTATCATCTGTATTATTCATACCAATAAATCCAGACTTATGTAGTGTGCCATTGCCAAACACCATTGCCTCTGCGATTGATGCCATTATTTTGGATGCTGTGGTGTGTTCGTATTCATTGTTTTTATCCTTGAGAGTGAATACGGTATAGAAGTAAGTGATATTGTCTGTTTATTCCTACTAGATACTAATCAGTCTATAAAAGCTAGATAAATCAATCTATCAATTGGCATATGAAACAGAGGATATTGTTAGAGAGGAAAGAAGAAAAAAATAAGCGGCCATAAATGAGGAACTTGAAACCATCAGGAAATTGAAATCAACAAACGAAAACGAAATAACTCGTCTGCACAAGAATATGGGGATCCTACAAAAACAAATGGATAAATTGAGCAAGGAAAATCAGACTTACAAAAAGGAGTCACTGGAAAAACAGCAAAAGATTGACTTGCTAGAACAGGAAAAGGAAAGACTTGGCCAGAAGCAAAAAAGAAACAACAAAAAGTGGAATTATTATTAGAGGAAGAAAAAGGCAAATTTAAACATAAAGTACAAGAAAAACTACAAGAGATGACTTTGCTTGAGGAAGCAAGGCAAATATCTCTGGAACAATCACGAGAAAATCACCAAAAGATAGATTTATTAGAAAAAGAAAATCACAAATTTAAACTTGACGTAAAAGACAAACAGCAAAGGTTAGAATCACTCGAGGAAGAGAAACAGAAAATGATGGTTACAAGAGAGTCCTCAAGTGATCAGCATGCTGATTTGGAGAGAAAGCTAAAGGCACAGACAGAGAGGATAAACTCAATGAACTCAAGAATTGAAGCATTCTGTGTTCTCTTACAGTCAAAGGATAACGAAATTGAAGCCATCAAGAGCATCAGCTTCCTTTTCACCGAAAATGAACCATTAACAACAATCTTACATAACAGTGACTTTGGATCTATCCTGAATACCCTCGCATGTATAATCACCGCAAAATTTTCAACATACAATGAACAAGTAAAATTGAAATTTAAACAGAAAATTGATCATTTAAACAATCTTTCCAATTAATGACATTTATCATTTATAATATTTAGTATTTAGTATTTAATAAAGAAAAAGTACATTTATTTAAGGACCACTATCATCTAAATAAAACGTAAATAATCATAACGCAACAAAGGATATAAAAGTATTTCATGAACTTTTAATATCACCGAAAAAAATTAAGAGTAGTATATTGAAAACCTTTATTATACCACATGACTAAAATCAATAAAACTTGGGTATTGTCTGCGGACACAGCAGCATTAATAACGACAGTTCGATGAAACAAAAAAAAAAAAAAAAAAAAA
>VCJI01002481.1:164968-176457 GCA_024139395.1 Backusella morwellensis
TTTATTATTACAAAGTAAACAGATCTATATATGTCTATGATAGCTCACTGCACAAAGAAGGAGTCAAGCTTGCTTTTAAAATTCTGGATGGATATTCTTCAATCATTGCTTCAAATTCCATGGACTTCTTGGACATTTTTGCTTCTGATGAAAATGGGGAAGTTTGCATCTTAGACGATATTAAGGTATCAGATGATGACATGGTATCATTAGTAGAAACGAATTTCAAGGAAAAGGAGGATTGTGTGCTCATTTTTGTATCTGTGGAGCATGTAGACATTTGGGAGCGTGTTCTCGTTAATTGTGAGCGTTTCTGTTTCTTGAAGATGCTTTGAAGGGTTGGAAGTGACTTGAAGTGGTTAAGGCTTCTAGATTGCTTTGTATGATGGGGTTTGGTTTTGAGAAGTGTTTGTGCTTGACGGTATACATCATCGGGTTTATCGTCTATTTGATTATTAGAGTGAACTGGTGCTTTATTGTTAATGAATGTAGCGGATAAAAGGGAATGTACATAATTAAAGGATTTCATAGTGTAGATTTATATATATATTAGTAGTAGTATTAGTATTAGTATTATAAGTAGTAAAAGTAGTAGTAATAGGGTGTTATGAGGGATCAGTTCAGAAAAAAAAAGTTGGCCGTATTTATACCCCTTCTCGTTCAACTGAGATTTAAATATGGCATTGTCTCAGACTAATTCGTTTGATTGGGTACACATCTAATGTAGTTTGACATAATGCACTTTCAAGACTTGATTAATTAGGCTTATTATTCTTCTGAAATACATCCATTCACGATGTTTAGAGGATGTTGGAATATATGCAAATGAGAGGGAATAATAAAATAACCATACTAAAAAAGCAAAATATTGGGCCAATTTTATAATCTAACGTGCTTCTAAAAAAAGAGCACGTGTTAACATAATTAACATTCGTCATTTATACTTTGATGCTTCATAGATACTGACATAATTTAGTGAGATGGGTCGTCGTCAAAGTCAAAAGAAAAACAATGTCTTGTATTCATTTCTTTCATGGCACTTTTTAATATGCTATTTGAACATATCCTTGTATATTCTCTCTCTCTCTCTCTCTCTCTCTCTCTCTCTCTCTATTTTAATTTTTATGGTTCAGTGATTTGACATTAAAATTAAAAGGGGTAGTAGATATAAACAACAAGATGTTAAAATATCCACAAAAATGCTAATAATTGGTTACTTTGTGAATTTTGTAAAAGCGGTGATGAACGCTTTAGTGGAAAATCAACTTACAGGCTAATAATGCCCAAATATTAAATATACATCATTGTCATTGAAACAATTTAAACGTACAGATTATTGCATTTTTTTTATTTTTATATGAAACCAATATGAGTACATTTTAATTCATTTTTTTTTAATGTTTATTTATTGCGAATGAGTAAATAGAACACGTATAAACCTTTATCATTCATATAATTAGCATGAATATAGAAAGAAAGAGCATGGAAAATACATTATATAATAATTAAGCATCAATCCTTTTATCAGCCATTTGCCTTCTTCGGTTTTTTAAAATAGTAAAGCCATTGTAATTGACATAAATATGGAACACAGAGTAAATGAAATCAACACGTTACTTCCACTGAAAATGAAAAAATTAAAATTAAAATTAGCATGAGAATAAGAATAATAATAATAATAGCACTATTAGTTATAAATTACCTTGCTGAATTCTGTTCTGGTGGGTGAAGACCAGGCAAATCTGTTCTTGATGGAGGCTGTGCAGGAGGGAAAGGAAAGCTCTGAGCAGGACCAGGAATTTGTGGAGGATATGCGGTAGGTGCAGGATAGGGAATTGTACTGCCTGCATCTTTACCATATGGAGGATAACCAGGCTGATCACCATAATACCCATTATTTTGTCCCAATCCGTGATTCTCGTCTTCACAATCATCATCCTCACTATGGTGACCGTTTTCCCAGTCATTATGCGCAGAAGCTCTAGCAATAAGAACGGCAAAAATAGCCAAGAAGAGTAAAGTTACTTTGGTGCTTGATAATCTCATTTTGTTGAATTGAAACAATAAAGAAATATGTATTTTTTTTTACAAGTCTTTTTTAAATTAACTCGAGATAGGTGCATATATATATGTGCAAATAAATATTCTATTAAAACGACATGATCTCATATTTTTTTTCCATTCAAACCATAGAGAAAATCAATACATGTTCAATGTATATTATTCTATAAAATTTAACTATCCATCACGGAACGGTTTATCTTCGGTTAGATGGTGCCAGGTTGAATTACAGAACTTTGCATAAAAAAAACATAGCTTTTCCAGGATAACTTCTATTTTAGGCATGGCGATTGAGATATGGCTGTCATCAATCAAAAAACATGGCAGTTGGATTTCAGGGAGTATTTTAAGTTTAGCTTATTCTAACAAATAAAGGTACACTGTAAAACTTTTGTCACCGGAATTTTTAAGTCTTTCGCCTTCTTTCTTTTTTTTTTTTGCAGTATCACCGGTTTTTATGACAATAAAAATCATCTTGGTCCCTTTATTACGTGGTATACTCAAACGTTAATAAATATTGTGTACTTTTTAATTTTATTCATGCATTTCTTTCTTTTTATGTGTCATTATCAAAATGAGCTTTAATTAAAAATCATCAAAATTAGAGTTGCCTTTAGTTTATTCTTTTTTCAATACCCTTCCATAATGTTTCTCTAAGGATATACTTTTGGGTTTTGCCTAAAATGATAAAATGAGTGAAATGAACTAATAAACCAGACTAAAAATAAATAAATAAATGAAAAGATACGTACCAGTACTAGTGCCATAATAAAAACATTATTTTTAATATCAAAATGGCACGAAAAAAAAAAATTTTTTAGTTAGATATTCAACAAAAAAAGGGAGTAATATCATTATTATATACTCATTTACCTTGTTTTTGGAAGTGCATCAATAAATATGACTTTAGTAGGACGCTATTAATACAATAGATAATTACACACTCTGCTACATAAATCTCATTTCGTATATATGTATATATTTGTGTTACCTTGTAACCTGCTAAATTTTCGCGACAATGTTTAATGACAGTCTCTTCATTTAAAATTCTATTTTCCTTGACAACTATATATGCAACAGGTGTTTCGCCCCATTTTTCATGTGGAGCAGCTACAATGGCACTATATTCCAAAACATTTTTCATCAATCCCAAGGTTTTTTTTGCCCGATATTATTAAAAACCTTACCATTCCATCACCTCTTCAAGCTGAACAAGAACACTTTCAACCTCGAGAGAGCTTACGTTTTCACCGCCTGATACAATAACATCCTTACCACGATCAACGATTTCAATAGCACCATCCGCGTGCCTGACAGCCAAATCACCTGTCCAAAACACACCTCCTTTAAATGACTTTTCGGTTTCTTCGGGGTTCTTATAGTATCCCTTCATAACTTGATTTCCGGAAAGACAAATTTCTCCTATATGCTTAGCATTGGGTACCACATCCTTCATCGTCTCTCTATCAATGACTCTAATTTCATCAGAAACGATGGTGCTAAAACCTTGACGGGCTAGGAGTTTATGCTGTGTAGGCTCATCGTACTGAGAGAGGGTACTGGGGTCATAAGTGAGACCAGCTGGTCCATAGGTCTCGGTAAGGCCGTAAACATGGGTGGGTTCCAGGTTAAGTGCTCTCATGCGTCTAATAGCAGTACTTGATAATGCAGCACCTGATATTTTATACATTTATTAAACACCCACACACACACACATATATATATATATATTCTTAATATGTTACCTCCACAGAATGCTCTCACTCTATGATTAAGACGAACAGCATCTTTATGAACACATATTTCATTTTGAACGGTTGGCGCACCACAGTAATGAGTAACACCATGCTCCTTGAAAAGTTTCCAGATATATGTATAGTCCAACTTGTTCAACATGATTTGTTTTGCTCCTACAGCAACAGATGCCCAAATAAAACCCCATCCTAAAAGCCAGTAAAAAAAAAAACGTCATTTAAATATTCACACAATCATGATGATAATGACATACCGTTACAATGGAACATGGGTAAAGTCCATAATAAAACACTGTCATTGGTAAGACCATCATGCATAGCTACCGTCAAAGCAGTTAAATAAGCGCCACGATAAGTTACCATACAACCCTTTGGACGTCCAGTTGAGCCAGATGTATAATTGATGGAAACGACGGCATTCTCATCCTCCACCAAAGGCATCTCATTCCACGATAGGCGTTGCTTACTATTCACCAACAACTGTTCATAAGGATCCTGGGCTGCATCATCGCAATCGGCCACATGGATCACCTTGATGAGAGGCTTGACTTTATCGGTCAATCTATCGAGAAACTCTTCCTGGACAATGACAACGGCAGCCCCTGAATGCTCAATGATATACTCAATTTCCTTGGCTGCCAATCTATAATTCATGGGCACCAGGATAGCACCGGTAGCAGGAACTGCAAACTGTGCATCCACAAATGCAGTGATATTCTGACAAAGAACGGCAACTCTATCACCGGTTTTAACGTGATAGTCGTCGATAAGGGTATTTGCAAGTGCTCTTACACGCTCAGAGAGATCGCGGTAGGTATGGGTGCGAGTGCGGTGAATAATAGCAGTTTTGTCGGCATAAACAACAGCACTTCTAAGGAGAAATCTTAGAGGATCAAGCTTGGATATATATGGTACCTGGTCTGGTTTACGATGTAGACGTACTATTTTTTATTTTTATATAAGGTTTTTTTATTTTTACTTTTATTAGGTCTCTTATTGGATATTGGATGGATCGACATGAGCTTGTTTTTTTTTAAACTTACATGATTCGAAAAATGGCTTCTCCTCTCCTTCAGGATTGATCTGGGCACTGATTGCCTGTAATCTTTGTGTAGCTCTATTACTAGACATTTAATTTATAAAATGAAAAAAAAAGGAAAGAGAAAGAAAAAGAAAGAAAAGAAAGGTAGATTGTCAACCTTTTAAAATGAGAACATTATATGTGTTTTTGTTCCCACACCTTGTGTTACCTGAGATGGCTATACTCTTCTCCAGTGGAGATGTAAAACACTACAAATTTACTACAGTCACTGGTGCGATGTGGAAACTAACCCCTGGATTCAAAGAATGTTCTATTTGGTATGCTGTGGCAAAGCCAAAACATCTAAATGTTTACACTGTGACTTTATTAAAAAAAAAATAATAATAATAAGGGTTAGTGGCGTGGGAAGGACTATTGAGTCAGCAATAGTGCTTTTTTACTCCACAAAAAAAAAAAAGATTAAACTTTATCCTGTCATTTGGTTTGCCATCATGTGAATATTTGAATCACGTGCACGGATATTCATTTGACGAGTTTGTCTCTCAACTGCGGCTTTCTTGGTGTGTTCACTTGATATGAAAATAATCTTGCTCTTATCATTATTTAATTTTTATCATGGATAAACCTTTGCATAGCATCTTTGAAGAATATGAGCCATTAAATGTAAACATCCATTACACGCTATCGAGTTGAAGTATATTGCTTAACAAACAAACCTCTTGTGTATAAAATACAGGTCACTGTTATCCAAAAGACCAATAAGATCAACATGTCTAGTGCCATGCTTTGGGTAGGTGATATCTATCATGCCATTTTCATTCTTAATAACTCCAAGCACAGCGTATGAATTTATGTGCAGCCAGTGAAGAGATTCCCTGTACCTTTTTTGTAGGTAAAGTCTTGGTAAAGCAGCCGTATTAAAAGACAAGTCTTTAACGTTGATCGTAGCCATGAATTACCGTGTGCATGTTTATCAGCTGGACACGATCTACTCGCCTTTTAAAGATCCCGTCAAGATTCTGGCCAGCCCCAATGCAGTTAGAACGGGTGGCGGTGTTGAGTCGGTAGGTGTCATTTCATACCCAAGGCGATGAAACAACTCGATCCATTAACAATGTCGTCAGCCTTATGTCATCAATGCCATTAAAGTAGGCCGATTGCTTGACAAGGAAATTATAGCAGCTGTATCAGATAACGGAGAAGTTTGCATTTGGAGAACAGAGAAGTTAAATGAGCCTCCCATGATTCTAAGGTTTGATCGTGCGCCAAGGCTTCGCTACTTTCCACATGTCTAACACATTCTGTTTGTTAGCAACGAGAGCTCTACTTGGGGATTGGCAATACATGGCGATCAGGGCTTACTTGCAGTTTCTGCCAACAATTTGATAATAACAATGTTTAATATCCTGGCAATGACCGAGAAGGACCCCATATTTGGAACTCGAGCAAAGCAGAATGTCATGGGCGATACCGAAAGGATTGAGTTGGTGGGCCATGAACACAACATCCCTTGCATTGACTTCAGCCCGTGTGGAAGATACCTTGCCAGCACCTCTATCGACACGACGTGCAAAGTATGGGACATTGCCAAGAAAAAGATCATCACGGAAAGGAGGGGCTTGCCAGATCCTCGCCATATGGATCCCCGCTATTCGGATGCTTGGGGCTGGTCTGTCAAGTTCATCGCACCTGGCAATTTCAAATATGCACTTTGCAACAACAAAAAGATTAGCCAGAATATAATGAATGCCGAAGACCAATTTAGACCCATTTCCATATCACGTCTTGGTTTACGGCATTCTGCAGTGCTGCCGGCGTTTCCCAGAAATGTGGACAGACTGAATGACTTGGATGAGGATGAGGATGAAGGCGACTTTGATGATGATCTAGACTATAGATTTTATCCACATTCCACTCTTGACACTCTTGATATGGAGGATGCGGAACTGCAAGAACGCGAGGATGGAGATGTAGAGTTGGACTCAAGTGAGGATGAGGAAGTGGAGGATATGATTGCACAAATACAAGTGGATGAGGGTGGTTGGGATGATCGCACACCAGTGCATCGCTTATATAATTGGGACCAAAGCGCAAACCAGAGTACGGGAAGTGAATCTGACGATTGGACAGACACAGATCAAGAGATGGATACCGACTCGAGTTGCTGTATACCTGATGTGCTGCTTGATAGTAACAAGTCGCTTGAAAACAAAAAAAAGTACAGCCTTGGTGCCTATGTCATGCTGACAACAAAAAGTGATGTTATTCTGCTAAGCACATCAAAATCAAGAATGCAAAAAATCAGGTCAGAAAAGGACATCATCAGCAAAATAGACGTTCGACAGGACAGAATGCTTTATCCATTAGACAGAATCAACATGGTGGAATGGCTGCCGGAACTCGAGTTGTATATTGCAGCAAGTCAAAAAGGAACAGTGGTGCTTTCGCGTATATTGCAAGTTGAGTTACCGAATGGAAAGCAAATATGTTTATTCAACAACGAGCATTATCTACCATTGAATGTTCTGCAACAGACGCCTCTTTACGGTAATATAATTCGAATGTGTGTTGATAAAAGGGGTAGTTGCTGATTTTACTATTTGTTTAATAAGGGATGACTGTTCGAAAAGTAAAAAACGATAGATTTGTCCCTAGCACTCGCTACGAATTGTTTCTATTCTATTACAGTGGCACTATACTTGGATATACCATTTCACGTAATGAGTCGGGACTTGCTATTAATGATTTGATTCTATGATAAACCACAATACTCGCTTATACTGCTTGAGCCAACATTTATTAAAAGTAATGATGACAGTCGACTTGACTAATTTAGGTTATTATGGGGTTTTGGTTTTGTTTATCCGTGATTTCTTAATAAAGAAGACTTCTTCCAAGAGGTTTTTTTTTTTATCCAGATTTTCATAAAGTACAATTCCACTGATGAAAATAAAGTAGATGCATAGAATACCTTTGAAGTAAAATGTAGAACTAGATATATAAAATAAAAAGATAATGGTGATTACTTTACTTTACTTTACTTTATCTACTTTGTTCTTTACTTTGTATTATTAAAGTTGATATATATAAATTTCACTTTTCTTCTTATTTCTACGCATCCCGATCTCCTCCATTACGTTCATCCGTTCTCTTCTCTTTCTTCTATTTTATAAAATGTGTGGGGAAAAAATGTATGATTAAATTCTAACCATCAAAAGCGGTTCAAGGAATACTCGGAGCTCAGACTTTGACGTACAAGATAGTCTTCAATGAGATGGAGTATACTATTCAGATTTGCTTTTTTTTTTGTTGTAGAATAGTTTCATCACTAAATGGCGAGAAATCCTTTATTCAAACCAAATTGAAGTCAGCTGCCAATATAGAAATAACAGCATATACTGTGATGCTTTTCGGATATAGTAAATGATAGTCGCGTTATACATACATTTGCTGCTTGAATGTACTTGGGATCAACTAGAAATAAGTATATCCTGATTCAAAACCTATTGTTTGATAGTATAGCTTATGATCCTTCAATCCAAAAACGAGCTCTTCTGTATTATTAGCAAACCGCGCCGAATACAGGAACTTTTTTTAAATAATGAAATACCAAGACAATAGAATTGGGTGCAAGGCAAGAAAGTGGACAAAGAAATATAAATCTTTGAAGAATAAGCTTGATAATCAAACTGATGGTAGTATTCAGATATTGAAACTGATGGTTTCTCTACATATCGATGTCTTGGTAGTCCAGCGTCACTTCATCGAGACCATAGAATGGCCCCTGAAGAGGATATACGATTCATCTCCATTGATCCGCATTTCAGCTGAGTTTGAATTCTTCATTTTAATAAAAAAAATAGACGTGACCGTAACATATCGTTTTCTTCATTGTTCTTTTGTTTTCTACACAAGAGACACTAATAACAAAAACATGTCTTCCAGAGCACTCCGAAGACTTCAAAAAAATAAGCTTGATGAAGCTTCTGATATTGTCGAAAGCGAAGAAGAGGAGGACCATGTCGCTGAAAGTAAACCCGTAAAACAAATCAACCCTTTTGATCTGGTATTTTGAAAAACTGCGCCTCTGTAAAGCACGCATTTATTTTAATTGTTTTCTAGCTGAATGAAGGCGATGACGACGATGAAGAAGAAGAGGAGGAGGAAGAAGAAGAAGAAGAGTTGGAAGCAAAAGAACAAGTAAAAGTAGAGGAAGAAGAAGAAGACGAGGAAGAAGAAGAAGAAGAAGAAGAAAAGCCAGTTGCTATTCCAAAAGTAATACCATATTTTCATAGTAAAAAAAAAATAGCAAGTTAACTTACACTTTATATCAATAGAACACTTCAAAAAAGAATAAAAAGAAGAACAAAAAGAATAAAAAGAAAGGCAACAATGATAATTCATCCAAGAAGGACGCTAAAGATATGAGCATGCAAGAATTGGATAAGGTTCTTAAGGAAATGAATCAAAAGTAAACAAGATATATAAATGCGCCCGCAATTCTTCTTTACTAAAAGACGTATAAAATAGGAGCGGTAAAAAGAGTAATAAGAACAATGTCAACAGCGAAAGCCAAAGACAACTCCTATCCATCAATTATCGCAACTTGGATGCCGAAGCAGAAATGAAGCGTCTCTTTGGATCACACGTCGTGAACAGTGAGAATAGAGCAACACAGGGTAGAATATTGAAAAAATCCAAACTATCAACTCCTAAATCAGACTGGGCACCTTACAAGAGAAATGGACTATCAATGGAGGCGGTCGAAACAAAAGACGGTGTTACGTATTATGCGTTTAAGCATTCTGAGGCCTACATGAAGGCCGAATTGGATTTTGTGATGGTGGTGGGTACGCATAGTCCTGAACAGCTTGTACTTGTGCATAGAAAGCATCCATATCATATCCATACATTGCTTCAGCTATCTGAGGTGGCTAAACATAGTGGTGATTGGACATCTGCTGGTGATTTTATTGGTATTTTTCATTATATTCAGTGCATGGGAGTGTGTTTTAATCATTTATCATTATGATAATAGAAAAGGCACTTTATTCCTGTGAACGCGCTTTCCATCCCAACTTCTCATTGAGCAATGGAAATGTCAGACTTGACTTTAAAAGAGATGAAAATAGGTAAACAGGAGAGACAAAGTGATAAATTATGCCTCAAAACTAAAAACAAAACAAAACCGTGCAGATCTTTCTTTATCGCTATTTTTAGACACATCCAATTTTTGATCCGTAGAGGTTGTTGGAAAACTGCACTTGAGTTCAATAAACTCTTGTTTAGGTAAAAAAAAATAGCAAACATTCAATGGAAACATAAATGATTCACCATCTCTCTTTTTTTTTTTAGTCTTGATCCTGTATCAGATCCTCTCGGTGCCCTTTTATCTTTAGATTACCATGCGCTCACCGCACGCGACTTTGATTTTATAGTAAAGATGCATTCAGAATGGCGAACCGATGGTACCATTTATCCCACCCATCTATCAAACCTTCCCAGCTTTGCATACTCGGCTGCGTTTGCACAGTTCAAAATATCTGAAAAGAAGAAGGAATCTTTGGACAAAGCGGATCAAATGCTTCAAGACGCTATTAAGAAGTTCCCATTAGTTTACTGTCGCATTCTTGAAAAATTGGGTGAAGCTGAAGTCAAGCAAGCAACACAGCTCATCCAGATGTAAGTACGAATAACGAGAATAAAACAAGTTCATCTTTTTTTTTTCTTACATATCAAATAGGACCCCCAATCCATACATGGACTTTGTTCAACAGCAATACGTCGAACGTACCCACGAACTCTGGAAAGAGCCCGAAGTGCTGGATTGGTTCAAGAAAAATGGAAATGCCACAATTGACTACCCCGTGGATCATCCTGAAGTCATCCAGCAAGAGCTTTCATGTAAAATGAAGAACATAATGCCTCGAAATGTATGCCGTTACATCATCCTCCTCGACATCCAAAGACTCTTGTCTTATTTGCCCAGCGAGGTCACACGAAGAGGCTACCAAGTCTATGATCCACTTCCCCCAGAAGATGCCCAGGCTGCATATGATCTTGGTTCCCTCCAGCAGCCCCAGGAGAGAGGCTCATTGGCAAACAATCTCAATGATATTGTTGGTATGTTGCAAAACTTGCTTAATGTGGGTGACGGTGCGTTGGATGGTGAGGCACAGGCCCAGATAAGATATCTTATGGGCGAATTGGAAAACGCTCGTAACGCAAGCGCTGGTCAAATACCTGGTGCTTTCCCCGGTGCCGAAGATAACGTGGCTGATGAGGAAGAGGAGGAAGAGGAGTATCCTGATCTTGTTGAGCATGAAGCGTAAGTTTTATTAAAACGGGTGCCTTTTTTTTTCAATGTTGTTAATTTTTTTTTTCTTTAGTGGTCAAGATGTAGATTATGATGAAAACGAACTTGGTGATATCACAGAAGAAGAATTGGAATTACAAAGAATTATTAGTGAATCACTTGAAAGACGTCCTCGTGAAGAATAAAGTAGAAATAATCAAGTTTAAAATAACGGTTATCATTTATTAGAAATGTATTTTTTGCATTGTGTGCGTGTATGATGTTATATCCCGTTTCAGCATGCGCTGCATTTAAAAAAAAAAAAAAAAAAAAAAAA
>VCJI01002482.1:24143-58965 GCA_024139395.1 Backusella morwellensis
GGCGCCGATCACATGATGGAAATCACCTTCGTTCCAATAGTAAAAGGTACTTGGAGGAGCAAATGCACATTGACACCGTCACGTCTCTCTCTTTCTCTCTTTCTTGTTATGCTTAGAAAGGGCTACTTTATCAATTATGAATATATGCATTTATTATATAACAAGATGTATAAATAGGAAAACGAATGATATCGAGTCAAGATGTACGTTTGAATTGAACTGACGCATTTCGTAGACGCTATATTTCACATCCATCACTGTACTTGGATACTACTCTCACTTGCATTGAATAAAACATTTTTTATTTTCAACAGATAATTTATAAAATGCTACTTTTCCTGCTAATCTTCTTCCTCTTTAATGTGATTGCGCTTCTTATAAACATCCGCAATGGCCTTCAAGTTTTGATGGTACAAATCCATCTTGTTGAGCACTCTTTCATCAGGATTATCCTTGCACTCGTTGTATATCCTCAACGCCGTATCATACGAGATGTTGATCTTTTCAGCCGCAACCTTCACCGTCATGTTATCATCATTGACATAGCCCACCAATTGCTTCACCTGGTCATCGGTAATATGCTTCTTGCTGCCATTCAATGGATCCTCCTTGTAAATCTTGTAGTAAATGTACGACGTATGACGTCGAAGACCCGCCCGTCTTCCAGCATCAATGATGGTCATGTTGCCATCAAGGATGTAGCCCAGGAATCGCGTTACTTGGTTAGGGGTCGGGATCTTTGAGTCCCGATTTTCTGGCACAGGAATCTTATGCTCTGGATCCTCCACGTATCGGCGATAGTACATGCCGGCGGTATTTCGTGTGATGCCCACTTTTAATGAAGCCTTTGAGATAGACATCTTTTCATTGACAATGTAACCAATCAGGCTTTCGATTTGCTCCAATGAACAGCACTTGGTTGGACTCACAGATTTCCGGGGTGCCGGGATATTGCGATTGGGATCGTTGAGGTATTTCTGGTAGTACATTCTACCGGTGGCAGGGGCAACGCCAATTTTTCGTGAGGCATCGGATGCATTCATCTTATCATCCACAATGTGGCTAATGAGCTGCTTGACCTGCTCACTTGTGCAGCGTCTACTAATATTGAAACTTGACTTTCCTGGTACCGGGATTTCATGATTGGGATCTCGCAAGTATTTGGTGTAGTATGTGCTGGCCGTGTTGTAAGTAAGCTCGACTTTGGCCGCCGCTTCTTTTAGAGACAATTTATCATCGACGATGGCGTGAATCAGGTCCTTGACTTGCTCATGCGTAGCATATATCTTGCCAGTTGCGTCAATTTTTTTTTGATATGGTATGGGAATCTTCTTTTCGGGATCATTCTTGTATTTGTTGTAGTAGATGTATGCAGATGATTCTCCCATATTCAGCCTTTTGGCGGCTTCTCTCACCGTCAATTTCTCGTTATCCACATAGTCGATGATCCTCTTTATATTCTCCTGGGTATACACTTTTGGAACAACGTTGGTGCAGGTAGTGCGCACGGGAATTTTACGTTCTGGATCCATCATGTATTTCGCATAATAGTTCAGTACCGTCTTCTTGTGCATGTTCGCCTTTTTTGCTGCTTCATCGATGGTCAACTTATCATGGATAATTGAGTTGATCAATGCTTCGATTTTTTCATATGTGAAGTAGCCTTTGCCTCGTCTAGCGTCTTTGCCCAATTTGGGTATCTTGTGTTCCGGGTCGTCCCTGTATAGACCGTAATATTTGTACGTCGCTGTTGATCCTAGATTTGCTTTTTCGCCAGCATCTTTTAGTGTCATTTTATCGTGTTCAACGTAGTGGATAAGATTTTTTATCTTTTCGTCTGTCACCCGTCGTTTTTTCAATATCATGTACGATGTTTCACTGTTGTCAGTGTTTCCTGGTGCCTCTGTGCGATTTGCTTTGGTTGCTGGTGTTCTCTTAGTCACTTTACTGCCTGTTGAATTATTTGTATCATGTAGTACCCGATCTGAATCATTATCTTGAGATCCTTCATTTTTTATTTGTGAAGTTGTTTTTCTGCTTCTTGTTTTAGCCATTTGATTTGGTATGTGTTCTTTAAAGAATTATTGAGAAAGAGAAAGAAGATGGTAAAAGCGTGTGTATTTGATTTTTTTTTATTAAAAAAAAATTAAGTGTTTCATAATACTGATAAGCGGATGGTGGCTTTGGTGATGATAGTCAATAGACCAACCTTATTAAATAAAGTTCAAAAGTAAAAATAAGCATGATGTGTAACTTGATATTTATTTGTTTTATTTTGTTAAGCAAATGAAGTGGTATGAATACAATAGACATTAGATTGCAACACATCCATTAACGATGAGAGTACCAATGGATTGACACTTGAAAAAGAAGCAAAGGTCGCCTTTATTTTCCATATTGGTAATTTGCTTGAGGCCACTGTATAATACTCTATCTTTTTCATTTGTATACTTGAGTGCAGTGTGAGAGTAACGGTTGGAATAGAATCGAATAATGTCGCCTTCATTAATAATTATGTAATCACCACTAATGAAATGATCGAATTGGAGTAAATCAATGTTGTGAAATGGCAAAACCATATAGTAAAAAAGAGGTTTGGTGCGGAAAAAGGAGATACAGCAAAGATTAGGACATTCTTTTGATAGGAATTCACGGGTACATTCATAAACTACGCAATCCTCTAATTTCAAACTCTTGATATATTTAAAAATTCGGTTTTGATCAAGTGCTGCTTTAACTTCAGCTTTTCTGATAACGAGAGATTCAAGTTGATGGGGACAGTGCTCTGTTAATATAAAGTCCAGCTGAATGGTGCAGCTTGTATAACCATAATTCTGTGCATTATAGATTTTACGAAATCCCAAAGCGAGGTGCTTTAAATTGACAAGATCTTTTAACGCTGTGAGTCCTTCAGAACTGACTAGGTTTAGCTCGAGTGTATGCAGATTTTTAGCCAAGATAAAAGTTGAGAAAGGCTGTATTTGAGAAGATGGATGACTTTTAGTTTGCATGGAATACGTAAGGCCATTTAAAGAAATATTTTTTCGCTCTAATTCCATAAACACGTCATACGTATCAATCATGAAATTGATACAAAAGAACTTTACTTGATCTCCAAGTTTCTTTATAATATTTGTAGCAGTATCTTTGGGAAATTCCTCTGGATCCTCAACTTCGAATGTAAAATCTATCAAGTTGGTATGTTTTTCAAGAAAGTATTCTGCCCATAGTATTTGAGTTGGAGGTGGTCCTTCACTTTCTGTAATGGATAGTATTTCAATATTTGGCTGTTTAGGGAGTATGGAATTGAAGTTCTCCTTCCATTCGAATTCGACATCATGCAATTTTAGTGTCGTCAGCAAAGGCGCATTCTCGTACAGTACTTCAAATTCATCCACTACGAGTATAAAATCTTGCAATTCGAGCGAGTTTAATACGGGTGCATGGATTAAAAAATTGAGCCATCCTATAGAATTTGATGAAAAACCGTCTTCTTGTACAGGTCCTGATACTGATAGCGAAACGAGATGCTTAAAGTGATACGCGCGTAGCAATGCTGGGAAATATAAACTGCCGCTATAATCATGAAAGCATTCAAGCTGCCCTAGAAACTTTATCACTGGTGCTATAGCTTCTTCGTCTTGTTTTTCAAGTACCATCTGTGACAAAAATATTGTTTGATCCAGATAAAGCGAACGCAGGTTAGGAAATAAGGCACCCAGTTCCATCATACCAACTTGGACACAGGAACGATTTGCAAGAGCCAACCTTTTAGTACACAGGCTTGAGGTGTTATTATTCCGAATTAGGTCACTCAAAGAGCTAAAGCGTGTCGAAAGGGATGTACTGTTTGTAGATTTTGAGCTCATGACTATTGTGTCGAGTAAACAACGAGCTTTGATAGTATCGTACCATCTGCGACAAACAAGCATACATTCCACTTTTTGAAGTTGGTGAAGTTTTATAAATATACAGTTTAAAATTTCGATGGGAATTTTTTCCATGTTGGTTGTAATAAACTTGAAGAAGAGATGGAGAAAAATCTTTCATCATTACATTTTGTCTTTTCATCGGGGTTGTTTTCTTGTGTAGTAAAATGATAAATTGATTATTCAACTTTCCATCGATTGCGAAGTTGTTTGTGACTACTACTCATGGACTGATATAAAATGAACGCACTTCTTATACAAAATTATAAAGTTGGTGAATGATATTATTTTTGAGTGAATGTGATCTAAGGGCTTTAGAATACTGTGTTTGATATAGTTTGTTTTAAGATGATGTATTGAGCTTACATAATAAAAATTACGATACAGGATCAAGCCAAGCAAACAATCTAGCCCAAATCACTTTATGCTATACAGAGAATTGGTGACTTAAACTAGGTCGAATCAACATGCGATCTCCCATATTTCCGTGCCTTTAAATAATGACACTTTCTCATTAGTATGGATATCTTTACATACACTACACTAAATTAGAGCGACGTTAATGTCCAAGCCCAAATTTCTTTAATTTTCTTTATTTCTCTCCAGAAGGGATCTGTTGGCCTCAAGGCATTACAATGAGTTATTTAGATCGATTCGGTACAAAGAGGATCGCTTTAAAAATACATACCATGAGGACATATTGTAACCTTTCCATTTGTATGGCATTCGCTTGTATAATGCTTTTTTTTTTACAACATCATTCATAAATTAAAAACAATATTCTTTCCTTTGCTATAAAAAACTAATATTAAAGTATATTTATGTCTTTTTTTTTATTATTGAAAGGCACTTTCAAGATGTGTAAGAGAACACTTACATTCCTAATTCTTACTTAAACGACAGATGAAGCATTTCTACTGGTCAAAGCTAAAAAAATACCCAAAGTCTTTTTTCAATGAAATGCGAGGACTCATTGTATTTGGCGTCTCCCCACATCCTAAACTAGTGTTTTTTTTGTATAAACAGTTTATTAAAGTCTTATAATGTATTGGTTAGAAAAGGGTGATAAGGCTGTATTTGTTTTGTTGGCAATGAGCATGGAAATGCAAAGTTTGCTTACGTAATAACAGGACAATATTGGATTTATACCTTTGCCAACAAGTTTAAGGTTATTAAAAAAAAAGAAGGAGTGATTCTTCTTTTTCTTCTTCTCTCTCTATTTTTTTTTCTCATTGTTTATATAAAACACGAGTTTTATGTTATATTTATAGTCATATTTCATTATGGTGCTATACATGTCTTCATTTCCTGTTTAAGCCGTTTAAACTTCTTCAAATAATGGTACACGGATGTTCGTGCACCTAAATTAACTTGTCATGGCTACATGCTTCAACAATTCTATTTTTATTTTTTAAACTATGATAGAAATTCTTAACATCAGCAGAATGAAAGGTGTGTAAAAAAAAGTTTATTAATTAACAATTGTAAAGTAAAAAGTAAAATGATAGTAAATATATACAATGTACATATTTATACTTTTAAAGCAAGATAATAATCAAGAGCCATAAACAAAGAAAGAATGGCCATTTGTTATAGACCAATTTTTTTTTTAAAAAAAAAAGCTTATACTTTAAACATATTAATAATTAGAATAATATAATAAATTTCAAGGGAAAATGTACAAAAAAAAGGGAGGATTAAGGAGAGCAAATCATATTCATTGAGGTACAGTGCAGGATATCGTGGTCTTTCCTATTACAAATGGCACAACGTTCATCATCATCTTCAACAGGCGTATCCAGTTTGTCACGTGGATATCCTCTATCGCATGGACTATTATAACCACCATTCACCTTTATTTGAAACTTTATCCCCTTAAGTTCAGCTGCCAATTTGCTGCTATATTGTCTCTCCCGTTTCAGTGATTCTGATAGATCCTTCTCCTTATCTGCATTTGTTTGGATGACAGATTCGAGCACTTCAACATCCTCAAGCAGCACCTTGATTTCATGATGATGTCGCTGGGCGACCTGTGTCTTTTCCATATTAAATTCATGCAGCAATTTTTCTGTTGCCCGTTTTCTTTCGAATTCGATATCTGCTGCAGCTTCTTCTTGCATTCGTTTTCGTTCCATGTCCCAAAGCTGCTTGGATTTGAGCCGTGACTTCTCAATGCCTGCAAGTGTGGTCTCGTAGGATTCAATGGCTTCTAGGCCTGCCTTTCTCAAGTCACTGTGTTCCTGTAATAGTTCTTGCACGCGTCTCTTTTCGGCCGATAAAAGACCTTGTACTGTGGCCAATTCCTTTTGATGTGATGTGGTCACAGACTCTAGCATGTCTAGACTTTCCATGCCTGTTCTTTTTACTTGGTCTACTGTTTTTTCTAGCCATTTGATTCGTTCTTCTGCTGATTTGTTTTTGGCCCGTTCATGATTCAGTTGCTGTTTTAAATTATCCGTCTCATATGAACTTTCTTTTGTTGCTTTTAATAGCCTGTTTTCGGCTTCTAATCTTTCAATTCTGGACAATAAACTGTTGTTACTGCTACAACTCTGGGTGGCTCTTGTTGGCTGTGGTGATGGTGGTTGATCTTTTTTTATTGGTACAGGTGGAAGTACAAAAAGTTGATTTGTAGGTGTCTTGGGTGATGATGTTGTTGATGTGTGAGGTGTGGAAGGTCTTCGTCCCTCTTTTTTAATTTTCGTTACTAAAACAAAAATACCAGACTTTTGGGGACATACAAAATATCTCTTTCTATCAAAAACTTGATATTATTATTACATTGTAACATTTTACATTTGATGTTTATTTTCTATTTACCCTTCGACTGAGCCATCGTTTTTTCCAGCTCCAGGCTGATCCAATTCAATTCCTGCCCAAATACCAGCTTTGAACTGTGTTGTTCCTACAAAGCGTACTGTTCCATGGACTGAATTAACAGACACTCTATCTCCAATTGTAACATATATTGATTGTCTTTGAGCTGGTGATGATCTTGATGCTACTGGCCTCCTCTTCAGTTCAGTTGATGCCATTATTAGAATATAAAATTAAAAGGAGTGGGAAGAGCAAAAAAGAGATAAAAATAATATTATGAAAAGAAATAATAAAAATTAAAAACGAACAGTGAATCAAGAAGTAAAATAAATTAAAAGAAGGTTAAAAAAAGAGAATAGGAGTACATAAAAGGAGTTTTGTTATAATTTGGCAGAAAAGGGATACCCTTCTGATAGAAAAATAAATAAATAAATCGGTGTATTATATTCCCTCTTTTTCTTCTTTTCTTTTTTTTTGGGCTGAATTCCAGATATACGATTATAAGGAGAACTCTTTATTTCACTAATAAAATGAAAATTTAATTTTAAAAGAACAATATAAAGCGTTTATTTTATTTTATTTTTTTTATATGAAATAGACATCTATACGTTTTGAAGTAAATTCATTTTTATATATTGTAAAATTGAAATTTAACCGTTTCTTGTTACTGTTTTGTGAAGTAAAGATGAAATAAATTTATATATTTATATTATTGCAATATTAAATTGTTCTGCCTCTTATTAATAGGTAAAGAACTGGATCTCAGTAACATTACTTTCGATCATGATGATATTAATAGCAATTCTATTCCAGCTATTCTATCGTTTCATTCAATGTGTTTATAAATATTAGGCTATTTTAAGTGATTTATATCCTAAAATAAACAAAAAGATCAACCCGTTAATAGGAAAGACCCTGTAACGAAGAAAAGCGTGTAATTTTTTTTTTACCCTTTTTACCGATTTGGACATGGTACTGTTCATGATTTACTACCCCCTCTCTCCTTCAGGTAAAATTCTGTTTCTCATTTTTGGGTTGGTTAAAAGTGACTGCATGGTGGTACAACTCAATATAGTTTTAGCCCGTAAATCGTTTTCTCCTTATCGTTTTTGATGTAGTATGAGGATGATTGTCAAATTGATTGTAGCCATCGTTGTGTATTGAGAAGAGATCGCCAAAAACTTCTGTTATTAGAGCTCTTTGAGTGCTCCTTTTATAAAATGACATGATCATTGGGTCGGTTTAGCCATCAAGATCTTTATGAATCATTCGCTGATAACTGCATTTTACATTAGTTTAGTACGATTCTTGATAGCCCTTGATTTCATTGAAAATAAAAATCATAAATGTCTTGGCTTCTTTTTTTTTGAATTTAATATACTGATTAGACGGCCTCTATTTTTATTTTTAGGAAATGCCACTACTATGTCCATACATCTCATACACTTATTAAAGAATACACATCCAATAAGAAGAAGCGTATTTTAAGATGTATATAGATGAGCTGCCATATTGATCTTACTATAAACTTTTATGGATAAAGCCATAATTAAAGTGGGGAGAGTCAAACTTCATAAATATTTGAATTTGAATTTAATTTTATAAAAATATAGAAGATTTAATCAAAAGGATTTGAGGGGAATAGGTACCTCTTCCAGAGAACAGGTACTATATTTGACTAAAGCTGTATGTAATTGGTCAAATGAAAATCGTACTTTAATTCATAAAATCTTAATCTTAATACCATTCATTTTAACCTATTGTGAAATGAGTAAACGGCTTGCTATTATGCTTATGTTTCAGCTACTGAAATTGTCCTGGATCCTACCAGACGCATCTCCTCTTTTACTTTTTAAAAATACAAATAGTGATTATCATCTTGATATAATGAAATGTAACCATTGCCTTTTTTGGTTTGTTTTTCCTTTTTGAAACCAAGATTTAAAGGAGGTAAGCTGGAATAACAGAAACAGAAAGAGGTAGAGGAAAAAAATAGGAAAAACTCAAAGGACCAAAGGCTTTATATTGTATTTGTGAACGATGAGAGGCGATGACTAATTTTAAAAATTTTATTTGATAAACAGGATACTTGCCTTTCATGTTATCCGCTTTTCTGCAAAAGTGATACACAAAAATGGTTACACGAACCAAGACAATAGAAAACAATGGCGCATGCTCCGTTTTGCATTTGTTTTTCGAAACTGATGTTTGTAATTTTATTTAACTGTTTTTTTTATGTTGAACACCGTGTTTAATCTGATTCTTTTAATACCACTGACTGGTTTATGCATATTTAGAATTTGATCGAATTTGACACATGAAATACTTGGTGTAAAACTAGTGCAACTATTGCTCAAGCATTTTACTATTTCACCTACCTTTTGCGTAGTATTATGATAAATTAAGTCTTTGAAACGTAATAGTTTTTGCGCTCAAGTGTTATATACTTAGTATATAGCTCAATGAGCTCTAACCTAATAAGTTTTTTTGTGGTTTGTATGATGTCTTAAAGTACCATCCCCCTTATCAATGATGTATCCTATTCGCAAGTAACTAATGACACATTTATTTATAAATCAAAACAAAAGTATATTTTTGTTGCTTTTCGCTTGAAGGTAATAAAAATACAACTAATTTACCAAGATAGATTGGATAAAACTACATGGAAACCAAGTGAATGTCATCAAGGTTTAAGCAAATTTCCGTATCATCGGAGGGATGTGTGAAAATAGTGGTTGTACAAAGATTACCTGCGCACAGAGAAAAATAAAAATAAAAAGTCGTTCAAAACATTTTAATAATACTCTTCCCACCATATCATTTTCTTTTTGAAAAAAAAATGAGAGGAATCATTTCATTAACCAAAATAGCATTTATCTCTACGTGTATTTTCGGCCTGAGCACCGCTCAACCAGAGGAATTTCAACCCCTCAATACAATTCAAGAGTTTGGAGGAAAGGCATGGAACCAAGCTCAAACTGTCTTTCAAAGCACTGCCGATAAAATGAAGGATGTCTTCCATAATGATGTCGAAAACTACACTATCTTCAAACACGAGTCGTTCTCAAATTATGCATTGAGATATAGAACACCTTCGATCTGTGATCCTAATGTGAAACAAGTATGCTTTATCAAAATATGATTTTGACCGAAACTAAACCAACAAAAGATATCTGGATATTTAGATATCGATGATGATAAACACTTCTTCTTTTGGTTCTTTGAATCAAGAAGTAAACCCAAGGAAGATCCACTTGTTCTTTGGCTAAATGGCGGACCAGGAGGTTCATCGATGCTTGGTTTACTTATGGAACTTGGGTAAAAATTTGCAAAAGGAAAAAAAAAAAAAACCAATTTCAAATACTCAATTGTATTTATAGTCCATGTCGAGTAAATGAAGAAGGTGATGATACTTTTATCAATGAATATTCATGGAATGATAGAGCCAATATGATTTTCTTGGATCAGGTAATGATTTACTTTTTGTCATGTATCAAAAAAGACTTACACATTTATGTAGCCTTTGAATGTTGGTTACTCTTATGGTAAGGGCGGTGCTACAAACTCAGTCGCCGCTGCAAAGGACGTGTACGCCTTCCTCCAACTTTTCTTTAAAGAATTTCCTCGTAAGTGGTTTGGCTGACTATTATACAGTGTTTATGGGAGATCAACGGGTATTAATCATAAACCTTAATTTTCAAAATATGAAATAATAGAGTATGCTGATCTTGATTTCCATATTTCTGGTGAATCATGTAGGTTCAAAAAAATATAAACAGAAAAATAAAATGTGGTTACTAAACTAGGCTTTTTTATTGATAATAGACGCTGGCCATTATCTTCCTGCAATCGGAGGAACGATCAACAGAAACAACAAAGGTGATTTCAAGTCACTTGAACTCTCCCAACAGGCCAGACATTTGGTGCCGGTTAATTTCAAAAGTGTCTTGATCGGTAATGGTTTAACCGATCCATTGATTCAATACAAGTACTATGCAAAGATGGCATGTGAAAATGAATATGGTCCCGTTATGAGCGAGAGCGAATGTGAAAAGATGGCATCAAAGTATCCAACCTGTAAGAAATTGATTCAAGCATGCTATGATAAACGTAATCCATTGGCCTGTATTCCCGCTTCGATCAAATGTAACTATGATACTTTTATTCAATATGAAAAGACAGGTATGAACCCCTATGATGTACGTAAAAAGTGTGAGACGGAGGGTGGTCTCTGCTATGAGCTTGCTGCCAGTGTCCAGAAATACATGAACCTGCCTGAAGTGAAGGCCGAATTGGGTGCACAGAGAGAGAAATTTGCCAATGAAAATGGAAACGTCAACAATCGATTCCAATTGGCTGGTGACTGGATGCTTCCGTATGTGGATGAAATCGCACCCCTTTTAGAGGACAATGTAAGAATCCTTATCTACGCTGGTGATGCTGATTTTGTTTGTAACTGGATGGGTAACAAAGCTTGGACCCTTGAGCTTGAATGGTCTGGCCAGGAAGAATTTGTTGCTGCTAACGATACAGAGTGGTATTCTGAGCGAGCAGGCAGACAGGGTGGTGTGCTCCGTAAAACTAGCGACAATCGATTTGCATTCTTGCAAGTATTCGGTGCTGGTCATATGGCTCCTTATGATCAACCTGAAAGTACACTTGACATGTTGCAGCAGTGGATTGATGGTAAACTTGAATAGTTACCTTTTTTAGTAATTTGTGAACTTGATGACTTCAAGTTGTTGTCAAACGCTTGGGTCAATCCCAATGAAAAAATAAAACTGTATTATTTGGACAACATTCATATTATGTTTTTATTATATGGTTTATTACTTATTAATATTAGAATTAGTGCTATTATTTACACAGGCACATAGACCACCCGAAGTATTTCACCAATGATATCCGAAGTAGTGTTTGGATTCATATCCTCCTTTTCCATCTGACCATCGCTGGTGTTGATTTCTAATATACGCAACCGATGACTAAATACTTTTTCTGCGGCAATTGTAACAAGTTCCGGTGTAAGGAAGTCTCTTTCAAAGAGAGCTGCAAGCGATCTGTTATTGTTGTTGTTAAGAAAGATGGATAAGACAACAAACAGCCATGGCAACTTACTTTGTCACGGTAACCAAATCTTGACTACAGCGGGCAGTTAAGCCGCCTTTTACTCTTGGATGTGTGCGTATGCCAACAACAATATCTCGAATATATCTTGTTATATCAATATTCACGTGCACTTTATTTGCCCTTTCCGAGAGATCTTTAATTTCCTAAAATACAAAAAATCAACGAAAGAATAACCACCACCATCTGTCAGCTATAATATTTACATCGTATTTTATCAAAGTGAAGCGTCTAGAGCTGGCTGATCTGTGTTGTATTGATTGGTATAAAGGTGTTGATTGCATAAACATCTCCTCCTCAAAGTTGTAACTAACAAAGAAGTGATCGAGCTGGATGCACAGGTTGGTCAGCCATATATTTACATGATGATGAATGCAACTTACTAGTTGAGATGTAATTGATAGTCGATTGTATCCTTGTGGAAGCACTGCAATAACAAGGAACAGCGGCTTTGGTACATTGTATCTCACACTTGATATCCGCAACTCCTTTGTAACAATCAGCTCCAAAAGGATAGCCTGGATGGTCTCATTGGACATGTCCAAGCCTTGCATCACCAGTGTCTGAGCGATACGAGTAGAAGTAGTTGTGGTATATGTTCGCTTTGTATCGTCATGATCAGACAAGTGTGTTTTGCTCCGTTTGTTATGGCCGATTTCCTTTTGTGATACAGTATTTGCATAAGATGTGGATTGTCCACTGAAATTATTCGGACTACGAGTTACTAGAATGGGCTGTCTTTCTCTCATTTTTAGATTGAAATCAACAGGACTGATCAACGTAGACGCATGTGCTGATTCATCATCTACTACGTTTTGGTGCTTTGCAGATATATCAGTATAAATCATGCTTAAATGAGAGGGGTCTTACTTTTAAACTCGCATTTCGGTTTGTTGATATGCTATTGTTGGTCTGGGACCTGTCTGAGGCACGCGACTCCAGCGTTTGCACAGAATGACTGGCCTGATGGCTGTAGTTGGAGTCATGAGACCGATTGTTTCGATGTGGCGTTAATCCAGACGAATTTAATCGCTCCATTGTTGAATCGCTTTCCTCTCGTGAACTGAACAGGACATTAACCAAGTCTTCTCGGGTGTGATGTTCATTGCATACCATTTTGGCACAGGAAAAGCCAAATAAGCTCTTGCTAATCTATTGACGACATTGGTAAAGGAAACTTGAAAGAGTGTTTATATTCAGAAAATAAGGGTACCTGTATTGCCATTTGGCTGACTTCAGATAGTCTATTCTGAGGAGCAGTTAGAACAAGATGCTTGTCTCGGCCAGAGATCAAACACAAGAGTATTGAAATAAACAAATCTTGGTTAAATGCAATGCCAGTTTGCTTTTTCAAGGTGGCCATTCGAGTTTTTATCCATTCTTTTGAGTTTTGAGACATTTGTAATATTGAAAAGAAAAGCAAACGCAAAAAAGTTTAATATGTAAAAAGTGTAACTCCTTGCATGTGACTGAGCTGAACATGTTCTAAATTTGGAAGTTGTTTTTTTTGGAACAGAATTAAGGCATTTAGTGATTATCAAAACTGATAATGTAAACTATTGATTCCCATTTGCATTTAAATATATAGTTTAGATAATGCTAAAAGGTAGATCTTATTGATACGCTTGAGTTTGGTTTGTATGTATTACTATACCTTTAACCGTGCATATTTTGCTTGGATGATCCAAGGGTTCGCTTCGGGTAAATCATTTCAGATCAAAATAGCACAGCATCTAATGTATGCGCCCCTGTTTTTTTTTTAGTATAAAGAGTTTGAACGCAATTATCTAATAATAATAATAATAATCATAAACATAATCATAAAAGCATAATCATCTCATACCTATGCCACTCTTGGATTGTATCATCCAAAGGGCAGTGTTTCACGAATGTGATAATTACACAACGCTAATTTTGTGATGAGCATATAGTTTTTTAAAAAAGAAATAAACAAATATAGAATTAATAAAACTACAATTGCACATTTGTATTTTTGATGCAATGGTAAAAAAGACAGTCATCATATGTTTACATGCTCATTTTTATAGTGAAAAAAAGGAGATAATTAAAATCAAGGGGCAGCAAGGAAATTATAGTAAATGGAATGCAATCACTGTCAAAATGGGATAAACTCTTTTAAATATTTCTGTCCTTTTTATTTTGACATTTTATATATATACTTTTCTTTTCATTTCTATCTTTCTTTATCCCATTTTCTTCACGCCTCCCCCCTCCCCTTCTTTTCCGATTCACTTATATATATATATATATAGCTACATGACTCAAAATCATCTCGATGCGCAGGACGCACCAAAACCACTCCTTCACCCATTCGATCCTTCTGTAGAACAAGAATATGATATACTCACTAGATCGTGGAAAAATCAACTCATTCAAAATATGCCAGTCACTACAAACACTGATTATGTACGAATTGCTTGGATACGCTTGATGGATCATTATTTGGATCAGCATTGGCTTGACTCTAAACAAATGCTTCAATGTGCACAGGCATGGAGCTCTCGTGACTCTCTTAGTATGTCTGAAGCTGTACATACTATGAGCACTTTAAGTTTAAAATCAATGCAGCGTTCTCTTGATGCAAGACAAGAATTACTAAACACATTGGGCGATCCAGAAATAATGATAGCGTTCGGCGTTAGTCCATCTTCAATTAATAATGAAAGAGCAAAGGAAGATACATCCATTCTCTCGCGCAATCAACAGCAACGATTTTCCCTTGAACCTCATGAAGAGGACGAGGAACAAGAAATACATGCACCTTTACTTGCTCGACATACGGTTTCTCCAATAGAAGAATTGCTGGACTCGTACTCAGAACAGCCTTGCGAAGAAAGTAATCAAGATGATGACTTTACTGATATCCCTCTCGATAAAAAGGATCAGGCACCCAATCAAAACGACTCCGGCATTGAAGAAGAGGACATCATCAGCTCAAGATTGACTATAGGAGGAAAAAGTACCTCTGATATAGTATCCCAGTCAGATAGACCAATCATATTGCACCATTCAAACTCAATGTCTGATATTAACACTAGCAACAGCGAAAAGGAATCCCACAAAGAAAAGTACGGAAGCCAGCAAAGCCTTCATTCGATTACAACTATAAAAGAAGATTATGAGCAAAAGGATCTTGATGAATCCAGCGTTTACAGTACCAAAAGCGATGGTAGTTCTCAATTGGGAAACGGTTCACCTTGGAAAAGCTGGTTTCTAAGTGACCAAGGAGCTCTTGAAAATGACTCTGTGCATCGTAAACTAACAGCATACGGTAGCAGTGATTTTGCAAACGAAAAAGTAGAAACAGACGCTCCTATTGAACTTTATAACAATAATAATTCCACCGCAAAGCCTTTTCTTAGCTATGGCCACCTAATATCTCCTCAGCATGATAATTATCCATTTAAAATGGTTAGAAGCGAATCCAGCGTCTCCGCTTTTCGGCCTATTAGTAATAACCTCGCTCCAAGATGCCAACCCACACGACATAGAAGAAATTCCTCAAGCACAACCAATTCTGGAGATCACCCCGTCGTCTTGAAAACAACAGCAACCATTAATAAAAGTAAATCCTTTCCTTCAAAGTCTGAACTGAATGCCACCATGAGTGCGTCGCCACCCCCTTTACCAAACAAAGAACGTCATTTTATGCTTCGATCTATTGTTAGCAAAAAAGCCTCCCTATCAAAGTTATTTGGCGTCAAAAAATCTATATCGTCAACAAGCATTTCTTAATTTCCCTGTTTTTTCTTTTTTCTTTTTTGCTTACTACTATTTATTTGAAATAAAAATAATTATTTAATCATTGATCTCTTTTCTCATGCTAACGGTTGGATGTAACATCTGTCTGGTTAATTCAAACTGGTTGTTGAGAATTTCGTTTTATCATTTTAACGATACGATTTAGAAGTGTCTGCTTTTTATTACTAGTATCTTTTCCAAATATATCATTACTTCTTTTAAGATATATATATAATGGTTTATTTAATAAGGAGAGTTAAAAAATATTGAGTATGTGCTATTGCTAATCATAAAATAAACGATAGAGAAGTAGAAAGGAAGGTTTAAAACACCGTATAGAGATACGCTCGTGATAAATAGCAGCAGGAGGAGAGAAGGAGTGATGCTATTCCTGGGATAAATGTATATATATAATGCCGAGTAAAACAGCCAGAGTAACGTAATATGATAGAGATTGCAGTTTGGAGTCCAACAGCCAAGACAATAATATAGAATCAAATCAAAGATCATAATAGCCAGTTTTTTGTAAGACATCTTTGCAGCTTTGAATGACCAGCCCAAGACATTTAATACCGTTGAAGTAGAATCTGTTGGGATATTCCCTTGATCACCAGATTGATAAAACCATTTAATGGCGTCGTGGAAAGACCTTTCTATTCCTAATCCAATCAAATAACTAAGCCCTAAAATCGCCTGAGAAGTTGTGTTTCCATGTTCCGCTGCGACCGTAAAGTATGAAATAGCTGCTTTCAGATCAATATCTACACCTTTTCCGTTCCAATAGACCATTCCTAAAGTATGGCTAGCTTCGCTATTACGTTGTTCTGCTGCCTTCTTGTACCATTTGATAGCTTCATCGATATTTCTTTCAGTACCATGGCCATCTATATAGCAATTGGCAAGTTGAAGTTGAGCCTCTGCATATCCTTTATCAGCAGCCATCTTGTAATAATTAAAAGCCTTCTGGTAGTCTTTTTTGGCATCATTACCCAGGAAATATATTTGTCCCATATTATAATTAGCGGTAGTATGTTTTTGATCGGCTGATTTCGAGTACCAATTGATCGCTTCAGTGATGTCTTTTTCAACACCTTGACCTTTTTCGTAACATTGCCCAAGTTGAAACTGAGCATCTGTATATCCTTGATCACCGGCTATCTTGTAATAATCGAAAGCTTGTTTGTAGTCTTTTTCAACACCTTTACCATAAAAGTAAAGATAACCCAAGCTATAATTGGCTATGGTGTGACCTTGAATTGCTGCCTTGGAGTACCAAATAATAGCCTCAATGATATCTACGGCAACACCACGACCATTTTTGTAGCAATACCCGAGCTGACATTGAGAATTTGCATTTCCTTGATCACCGGCTATCTTGTAATAATCGAAAGCTCGTTTGTAATCTTTACTGACGCCTTTACCGAAGAAATAAGCTTGAGCCAAATTATAATTAGCTACAGGGTGACCATGAATTGCTGCCTTATAATACCAATTATTGGCTTCCTTATAGTTTCTGGTAACACCTATCCCGTTTTCGTAGAAATAACCAAGCTGTAATTGAGCGCCTGGATGACCTTTATCACCAGATACTTTGTAATAACTGAAAGATTTCTTGATATCTTTGTCAATACCGTGTCCGTTATAATATATTTCGCCCAATTCGTAATTCGCAATTTCCTCGCCTTGATCTGCTGCTTTGGAAAACCACAGTATGGCTTGATTGTAATCCTTTTCTTTTCCTAAACCCCGATAGTACATGTATCCTATCTGTCCTTGTGAAAGCACTTTTCCGCCATCTGCTGCTTTTTTGAGATATTTGAAAGCTAACTCGTAATTTTGTTCGATATTGTTGTCACCATGTAGGTACAATAATCCTAAATTATGGCAAGCTAGCTCATGATTTTGATCTGCGGCTTTTTGATAGCACTCAAAGGATTTTTCGATATTAACCTTTGATCGGTAACCTTGTTGATACACCTCTCCAAGTAAAAATAACCCTTCAGGAAATCCCAACCGAGCAGAATTTTCCAAATATTTATGCGATTTTTCAAGATCTTGTTTGATGCCACGTTCACCTCTATATAAAACTGACAGATAAAAATTGGCTTCAGGATGATCTTGTTCTGCTGCTTTGATGATCCAATAATTTCCTTCGTCATTGCCTTTTTGAGTTTGAAGTATGTTTTTTTGTATGATACCAACTTTGTACTGAGAGTCAGGATGACCTTGGATGGCTGCAACTTTAAAATACTCAAGAGCTTTTCTATAATCTGCTTCACTGTTTTCACCATTTTTATTGCTTTTTTCGTTGAGGTAAACGGTTCCCAGGGTGTAGTTCGCTTCAATGTGGTTTTGGTGCGCGGCTTTATCAAACCATTCGATAGCTTTCTTGTAGTTGTTTTCAGAGCTTGGATCACCTTGGTAAAGCTTTCCAAGTCTAAATTGAGATTCAACGTGTTTAAGGTCAGCTGCCTTTTTAATATAAAGGAGAGCTTTTTCATTATTCTTGGCAGTACCTAAGCCCTCTAAGTACATCCAGCCAATGTAAAAGTTGCTATTTTTATCGCTCGGATCAGCTTTCAGAATAAGGTAATCAAAAACTACTTCATGAAGCACTGCCTGGTCGCCCTTTCCATGCATAATAATATCCAGTAGTTCTTGAGCAATTGGATGTCTACCTTTGATAGCGTGATTAAGGTAATAAAGAGCCTGTGAATCTATCTTGTTATGTATCATTTCAGCACATTTGAACATTCCTAAGTGATAGCTACTGTGGGTATAATACTGGTCTGCTTTATGCTTTTTAATTGCCTCTTCGCTGGCACTGTCCCCCTTGTAGCTACCAAGGTATTCCGCTATTTTTTTTGATGTAGCTGCATCAAAGTACTTTTGTGCTTTGGTATAGTCGGGTTTAACAATAGGATCATCAGTATCCACTCCACCGCCTAGAGAATTTGCATAAACGCCATAGTAATAGATTAAGGCTAATTCGTATATTTCTTCTTTAGTAAGTAGCTCTTCCTGGGTAAATTGGTCTTCTTTGGGGAGTCTTCTGTCATTTATGCGCTGCTCAGAAATAATCTCCCACATCTGTAGCTTTTTTAGGTAACTATACCTAGTTGAGGTATCCACATTTTTATATTTAATAGACGTAAAGCCCAACGATTTAGATTCGCCATAGATTGAGTTTGCTTTAAAAAAAAATTGCCATGCTTTTTTATAGTTGGTGCGAGTTCCGAGACCATTATAGTACATAAGACCAAGTTCATAATGAAATAAGCCTAAGGCGGACTTTTCTCTGACTGCTTCCTTTCTTTCTTTGGTGAGCTTGTGTAACAGTTGGAGTCGTTTCGTTAAAAAAGAGCCATCAGTTGAGATAACACCATACAATAATAGTATGTGCTTATGTGCTTCTCCACTTCCTTGAGAAGCTGCATTCGTGTGGTATCTAATGGATTCTAGTATGTTTTGTTGTACGATTTGACCTTCTTCATATAGCATGCCAAGCTTAAATTGAGATTCACAGCTTCCCTTCTCTGTCGCTTTTTTATAATAATCAATGGCCTTTTTGTTATCTACTTCTACGCCATTACCGCCCTCGTATATTATTCCAAGTTGGTGTAAAGCATCGATATTACCAGCTTCAGCAGATTTTTCGTAGTAATCAATGGAAAGTGCATAGTCTTTTTCAACACCCAGACCTTCTGAATAAAACTGACCCAGGTGATATAAGGCGTCTTTGTGAGTGTGTTCAGCAGATCTGATATACCATGAATGCGCCATGGATAAGTCCATATCAGTTTTATTCTGCTCATAAACCAGCCCCAATTTATATTGCATGTCTGGATCGCCTTGTTCTGCTACAGATTTCCACATTTTAAAGCATTCATCGTATCGGATTGGAGACTCCTCTGATATGTTTTTCTTTGAATTTAAATCATCCTCCCAAACATAAATGGGTACGACATTGATTGCAACCTGAGATAACAAACTTCCTTGATCTGCTGCCTTGTTATAATAGCTGAATGCCTCCAAATAATTTTGCATAATACCATGACCACGATGATAGATCCGAGCTATCCTATAGAGAGCATCTTCGTTTCCTTTCGATCCAGCAATGTTATACAGTTCAATAGCCTTTTTGTAATTTTGAGTTTCCTCATTACTATTTTCGTAGATCTGGCCTAGTTTATAGCAAGCATTTATGTATCCACTATCGGCAGCCATACTAAGCCATTTAATTGCTTCAGATGAGTTCCCATTAGCCTGAATATTGGTTGTGCAGTATTTTCCCAGGTTGTATTGAGCGATTGTACTTCCTGACTGAGCAGCTAACTCGAGCATTTTGATAATTACTTGACGACTATTTTGTGGAATATATTCATCTTTGATATTTAATATGCCAATAGATTCTTTGTGTCCCATTTCGGATGCTTTTTTGAACAATTCAAACGCATTTTTGAGGTTTTGAGAGTCTGATTCACTTTTTAAGTATAACCAAGCGAATTTATAGCACGCATCGATGACGTTGTTTTTGGAAGCATTGGTATAATACTCTATTGCTTTTGAAATATCGCGTTCTATTTCCCTCCCTTCTTCATACTTGGTTGCCATAATAAATTGAGCTTCTGGGACACCGTTTCTAGCTGCAATTTTGCACCACTCTATCGATTTTAAGACTTCTGGAGAATGAGTGCCCGTAACACCAGCATAGTTATAGGAAAAATCATCTCGGTAGATAAAGGCCAAATTTAATTGCAATGTGTCGATGTTGTTTTCGCTGATCACAGTAAACATCGCAGCTAATTTCGGGAAATCTATATGGTGGTTTCTATGATAGTCAATTGGGAGTTTGAAGATATTTTCAGCGTCGGGATGGTGGAGTTCCTTTGCTTTTGTAAAAAATGCATAGGCTTTAAAAAAGTCTTGCTCAACTCCTCTCCCGTCGAGATACATTAATGCCATCACGTAGTATGCTTGTGGATGTTTTTGACTTAAAGCCATTTCAAAGTATTTAAACGCCATAGGAAGGTTAAAAAAACGAACTTTTCGGTCCATAAGTGTATGGCCTAGACGTATTTGAGCATTTACACTACCCAGTTCAGCTGCCATTTTTAGCAGTGATAAAGATTGGTTCCAGTCTGTTCGGACTCCATTCCCCAATGCATACATTCTGGATACGTTAAATATAGCATTCGCATTTTTCTGCTTCATCGACATAGTGAACCATTTAATAGCCTCTGATATATCTAGACGCAAACCTTCCCCATTTAAGTGTAATAAACCAAGATGAAATTGCGCTCCACTATGATTTTTTTCGGCGGCAAAAATAAACCATTTACTGGCTTCTAAAGGATCTTTTCTGACACCAAGTCCATTGTAGTACATCAATCCTAGGTTAAATCGGCCATCACTGTCTCCTTTTTTGGCGGCCCTCATATACCAAATGCTTGCTTTATGAAAATTCTGTCCAACACCATCAAAATCTCTGTACATTTTGGCGACAACAGATTGCGAAGATGCTAACCCAGCTTTGGCAGACCTCAGCATCCATTGGAATCCAGTGTTCTGATCTTGATCAAAATCGTTGCCATCATAGTATTTTTTACCAATCGAGAACATAGCATGAGCATCACCAAATAACGCGTGTGTAACCAGCTTCTCCAAACTCCTTGAATTATCAGAATGCTTGATTTTGGTGAAATCAGTTTTTAGTTTTGAACATAACCCTCTTTTGGTAGACACAGCTGGTATCTTGTTATCTTTACTGTGGTCTTCTTCAATGGCATTTGTTTTTTCAGTTGTACGCAATGATTCGATACAGTTTTGAGCAACAGTACTTCCTTCTTTAGCAGCCCTAAGATACCATTCGACCGCTTTGGTGTTATTTTGAGCGACCCCTTGGCCTTGACGAAACATACGGGCAAGAGATATCTGCGCTTCCACATTGCGCTTTTCAGCAGCTTTGGTATACCAGAAATGAGCCTTTGAATAGTCCATGTTCACACGCAAACCCTTCAGGTACAAATAGGCAAGTCCACTTTGTGCATAAATCTGCCCCTTTTCGGCTGCTTCAGTATAAAACTTGACAGATTCACGATAATTCCACTTGATGTCCGTATTATGATGGTAAATGTAACCAAGGTTGTACTTGGCATCGATGTTTCCTTTTTCAGCAGCAAGTAAATAATGTTCGATTGCACGAGCCCTAATTCTCTTAATGCCATAGCCATGCTGATAGAGGAAACCCAAGATCAGGTAAGCTTCCTCTGTATTTTGTTTTCGGCAGTCTTGGATTAGGTCTTCAAAATACTGCTTTAGTTTGGTCAGAGTAGCGCTTAGAATTTGCTGTCGATATTCGAATACTTCCCGTATATTGTTTTCTTTTTTGAATTCAGGTTGTCTCCAGGATTCTTCTTGAAGATCCATTAAACCACGACAGGAGGTGCTTTTTTCGAGATGGTATACGTTTTGAAGGCGTGTTAAAGCTTTGGGATATCCTTGGATAGCTGATTTCAGGTACCATTTGTAAGCAGTAAATTCATTTTTTTCGGTTCCTTCCCCAAGTGCATAAAGATCAGCCAATCGAAACTGAGCCTCTCCGTTTTGTTGGTTTGCGGCCAAATTAAGCCAGAAGAATGCCTTTTCGCAATTATTGGCCATGCTTGTGGCTGTATAATAAGCCTTTGCTAACGTTGAAGTTTAAAATTAGTACGAACTGGTGATTGGGCCAAAAAAAATAATAAACAAAAATACATTACCAACATCCAGTTGAGCAAAAGAGTCACCTTCTCGAGCTTTTGTGATAATATGTGATTCAAGACCTAATCTTTCGTCTATTGGTTCTGTCGGGTATAGTAAACTGATGATTAGTATTCTTTTTGTATATATTTTACTTTTTGATTCACATACCAGCATTACAGTTATTATCGATATCGACTGGAACATCAGAAAAAAAGTTCCTTTCTCTCATATTATCATCGATATTTATATCGGGCGGTTTGTCTAACAAGACAGTTTGGTACTTCTGTTAGTTTCCTATATTCATTCCTTATACATGGCTATTTATTGACGAAACAACATACTTTCAGGTTCACTTTTTTCCATATTAAATAAAGTTCAACTAAGGGAAGAAAAGCACGAGTTTTGGGCTTCAGTGCTATTTCTCTCATAAAATAGTCTATTATTGTATTACGTGAGTACAGATCACTTAGCCTTTTGCCACATTCGATAAAAGAGTCATTTAATCCCTCTTTTTTCCTGTTCTCTTTTTTTGGAAGTGTAGATGATTTAATCATGGATAGTAGCTAAAGCATGGTGTATTTATACTGAATATTAGCTTTTATCCACTCTTCTAGGAAACAGTTTTCTATGGAATTGCACCGAATATATGAATATAATCTTCTCAAAGGTTTTTTAGGTTATTCTGATTTGATGACACCAGCCAATGACAAACGGGGAGTTCTTGTGTGACAGTACATGGGGAAAAATATGAAGACAATGAAATAGGTGAGAAGATAAAAGTGTCAACACATCGAGAATGGTGACATGACACAATTCACCTTGGGCACTGTCGCATCTAAACTGCAGGAGCGTAATCTCTTCCACATAATATATCACAATCAATGCTTGACAACAATCACCCCTGACACGCCTGTAAATCAGACATTGAAACCAACCATTACCATAACAAAAGAAGGATATACAAAAATGGTGTTTTTTTTTGCTTCATTCACTTTTTATTCATGTAGAAATTCGACAAAAAAAAAATAAACAAATTTTTCGAGGCACGAAAAAATTTACTGGGCGCTCAAGATATCAGAGTCACCAGCATCAGTGATGGAGAGAACACTGGTGCGGAAAAGCTTACCACAGGCAGTACCGAGGTCAATGTTGTTACCGTTGTAGTGGTGGACACCGGTCTTGGACAACATGGCGTAGTATTCAATCTCGGACTTGCGGAGAGGAGGGCAGTTACCAGCAATGATGATCAACTTGGCTAATCAAAACAAGAAACACGTAAATACCAAATGAAACAACAACAAAAACAGCAACAAACTTACCCTTTCCCTGACGGATGGTCTTCAAGGTGGTCTTGTAACCGAGAGTGTACTTACCAGACTTGGTAACAAGCTGGAGACGAGAGTTAATGGACTCGGCGTTCTTCTTGGACTTGACGTTGGAGGGAGCCATCTTTGTCCTATTTCTTTCTATTAGCAAATCACTCCAATCTAAGCCATTGTGAAAACTTACGTTTAAGATCAAATTAAATATGAAAGAGAAGGAAGGACTTTTCTCAGTAGCTGCACAGCGTTGAATAGTTAAAAAAAAACCAAGTAAAAAATTCCAGAGAGCAATCTGATTGGCCCATTTTGTGACTTGAAGTTCTTGGCTCACGTCAAAGCCACTCTCTTCTAAAAAGGGGAACCTGCACCAAATTTACATCAGTGTTACGAGCCTTAAAATGTGTGGTATAAGACTAGTGCTGTGAATACCACAGCTAATAGTATTTAGTATTTATTTATATACAGCAAAAAGAGAAAGACATTCAGTTTAATCATTTCTCGCTAGCAAATCATCATCCTCTTTCATTTGAAGCTTCTGATGTTGGTAATATCTCTTCAATGCAATGGCATATTTGCCAATAGAGCGGGCCCAATACACCTTTAAAAAGTGATTTAGTATGTGTGACACATAATATTACCATTGCTATTTTTACCTGCAACAGATTTCCAACAAACACAACAATACCAGTGCCAATAACCAGGCGATGGATCAATCCAATACACTGCGACTTGTCGGCTCCACCAGCAATCATTGGTCTATTTGGTATCTGGATGCTTGAATAATAAGTACTGGTTGTTGCATTGTTTCGGATATTCTGTAAATCTTGGCAATCATTAATATAGATATCCTGCTTGACTTTAAAATAGATCCAAAATGCAACCGATATTGTGAAGAATAAAAGTACAAAAAACCAGTTGGCGATATGATACACACGAACCATTTTACGGTGTTGCTATATAATACATGTGTTATTGTTTGGCTGTTCGTAATATCACTCTATTCCCGCTTTACCAAACCAATCGATATTAATCCAATCACCGAAATGACGGTGTATACAATGAATAGCGAAACAAACGCATTAAAGACACCGTTAAAAGCTTCAACTGTTAAAGGTGTATCCACATTTTGCTCCAGTGTTGACCACGCTTGCATATCTAATATAATATATTTAGCTTGACTTGTTATTGCTCAGTTGTGCTTTTCTATTTCGCAATCATACCTCCTCTGTAAACGAACATCAAGATGGTGCAAATGAGGTATATACACTAAAAGTCATGAGAACGATTTAGTACTTGAGGTTGATTGTTCGGCCATTCACTTTGAAATAGTGTTTGTTCTTACGCCAATTATTAAGGCCATCAACATTGCACCGAGGCGTACTGGAATGCAGCAACATACTCTCTCTTTGGTGAACATGGCGTAAAGGCAGAAAACGTTTATATTCTTTTTTTTCAAAAAAAAACAAAAAAAAAGTGAGAAGAAATAACCAACGAGTTTAGTTGGTAAAATCCAAATAAGTACTCGTGACGAGTGTGTGTTACCCTTCGCCTTGGTGTGGCTTTTAGTAACAAGAACAAGACGAAAAGCAATAGTAAACAGCGTAATTCATAGAGAATAGGCTATGTGTTATGGTTTAAAAAGTAGGTATAAATCGGCTTTACATTACACATATCCATTCACCACAGTCATTATATTGAATATTCATTTCATTTTGTGAAAGGGTTTTGATTTTTCCCCCTTTTTTTTGCTAATTTGACTTTCCATTTTTAGTAATCGCGGATGTAGAAAAACAAGCATCAGCCAAAAATAAATTTTTAACTTTAATATACACTATTTGTTTGCAGTTCAAATATATAGAGGGAGATTTATTCGTGGTAAGATGGGTTCTTGTGTGCCTGGAACGTTTGCATTAGCGGACACTCTTTTAAACAGAATTACATGCAGGATATAAATGTGTCTATTGATGCATATTGTTTAATGGAATATCGTCTCGTAAGATAAGTTGGAAACAGACAAGATGTACTAAATGACTGGAATAATTTTGAAATAAAGTACGTGAAATAAAATTATTTTATATTTGATACAATGAGGAAGGAAAGATGGTGAACGAAACTCAGCTTTCTGAAGAGACGAACTGGCCAATGTTATGCAAATGCTTTTCTTTATCTGGTCATCAAGCCTCAACTTGATCAATCTAGGAAAAGATGACGAGACGATATCGGCAAGATCCCTCTCAATGCTTTTACAAGGTATATATAGTGCTTCAATCTGATTGGCTTCATTTAATTTCTGACCAATCATTTTTAAGTAAACAAAAGTAACTTTTTCTTTCGAAAACAAATGACAGTCCAAGTCGCTCAAAAAACCCGGTTTCTCAGGCCTTTTCACATAAAATGATGCAGAAAAAAGAAAAACCATGTCAAGGTATCTACGCAACACAATTTTATATCCAAAAAAGTATTAGAAATATATTTTTGTTTTCTTACAAGCTTACTTTTTCTCGTCATTAAGAATGTCGTAAACAGCGTCGTAAATGCATAAGGATTCCCGACTGTTCCCGTTGTGAGAGATGTGAACGTTTAGATCGCGAATGTCTAGCAATCGAAAGCGACACAGAGACGAATCCAAACTTTGTAGAGGAGACGACTAGTTTGGAGGAGGAAGTTGAGCAGCTCACCCAAGTGATTGAAGAGCTTGCCAAGGAAATAGAGCGCGTGAAAAGCGAAACATCGTTGACTGTAGCCAGCCGACCTCCTTCAAACTTCCAGGCCACCCTCGGGCCTTGGAATGTATCAATACAGAACGGACGCTTTTGTATAGAAACCGGTATTCGGAATGTGGCAGACTTGCTTCGACTTCAGAGCATCAGCTACCTGTCGCCTATACCAAACGAAGGAGAGGATAATACCGAACTTGTTATCCAGTTTAGTCATGAAGCCTATTTTAGCATTGTACCACTTGCTCTTAATCTTTTGGCAAAATCATCGGGGATAAAGAAGGTAGAAAGCCCATCATCCGCGCCCACCGTCCCTATTTTGCTCTTATTGGATTCGAATCATTCGGTGATTGATAACGTCCTGGATGTATACTTCAAATGCCACAATTTATTCGACCCTCTGATGCACAAACCCACCTTTATGGAGCATTACAATAGCCTGACTGATCCATTGGACTCTCTCCTGGTGCTTAGCATATGCTGCTTTGTATGCTCATCACCATGTTCACATTTAGGAGCCAGTGCACACGAATTGAGGGATATGAGCGACTATTTTTTTGATCTTGCAAAGGAGAAACTCATTGACCAGTTTGACGACCCAGACAAGCGACTGGAAAACATCATTTGTATCGATTTCCTGGCACAGTATTTAAAGCTTGTTTTGAGGTTTTCTGAAGGGAAGAAATTGCTTACAATGGCAGTTCAGTTCTGTATCGATTTAGAACCTTGGTTTCAAGCTTCAAAAGACGATGAGACTATTTCGGTAGAACGAGCACTTTACAGCCGACATTTTATTGGGATTATGATTCAGGAGCGTATGGTTTGTTTCTTTGGTGATAGAGGACCGCAAACGTTTTATTTTCTTCCAGAGTGGGATTCAGTACCTGATGAACCTCAAGAAACAATCGACTTTGTTACCGGTCAGAATTATGTGCTTAAACTTCATAACGATGAATTTATATCCAAGCTAAAGGTACATGGACCAAAACAACGGTGTATACAGCGTATATTGATAATGGGATATATGTTTTTAGGAAGAGATTCATGCTGTGCATGTAGGCTCAATATGTACAATCAAAATCGAGGCATTGGATATACTGGATTCAATTATAAAGAAGTGGTGGAGAGATTTACCAACCAAATTCCGATTTTGTGAAGCTTGGGATTCCAAAGAAGAGTGCGAAAAAGCAATAGATGAATGTGAAGATACCGTTACTTTATTAACGTTCAACTTTTTCCTAGTCTTCATCTTGGGACTATATTCCAGTTTATTGAAGCCTTTGGGAAATAAGAATGATCCAGGCGATTTTCTATCAGCAGTTCAGCAGTATACACTTGATAAGTCGTATCTGTTTTGTCATTTACTGGTGTATTGCTCTCAGAAATTGTCCAATATAAAATCAGTGCCTTCTTGTAAAGTATAGCATGTTTTAGCATTTGATGAAAATTAACCTTGAATCATAACTAGGTCAATATACATCCGCAACCAACGAACACCTATTGCAAGCCATCAATGGATTGGTCCGATTGACACTATCGACCAACTCTATAGTGAATGAAAAGGCACGAGAGATGCTTAAATTGTGTATGGAGCAAGTGGATGATATGAAATGGACAAAGGATAACAGGGTGGATCCGGGCCATTCGCCCTTCGGGAAGAGTATTGCAGAGGGATCATTTAGTAGTGCTGATTTGAAGTTCTATGAGCAATTTCCACAGCCTTGGAATGCATTATTACTTGACGCTTACCATCATTTGACAACTTCATGATATAGAAACATGAATAAAACCTTGTAAATAAAATACGTTTTTGTACTCGATGTATGTATAATATATATTAATAATTCAATACTTACTTGTCTTGATATCTCTTATTAAAATACTTTTTGCCACCATTAACAAAGATATTTATCACCTCATTTGCCATCTTTTGGCTATCGACATAGCTGAGAAAGCGGTCATTTGGCGCACACGATGCATAAAAGGCCTTATGGCGAGGTAAGTTATCAAACACTTGTTGGCAAGAATACGCGAATGATAAAACCGCAATCCCTTCTTGAGGGAAATGAAAAAAAAAGGTGAAAGTGTATTAAGAAACTTGAACTTAGATATTACATTGATGCTCTTCTAATTTAATATGTAGTGAAAAGTAATAATGACCAATTTATTAAAAGCTACTAATTTAAAGCAAAGACTGTTTCGGATTTCGAAGCTTTGTCTGCATACTATTTATTAAAAGAGGCGATAAAGATGGGTAACTCTATCCAAACGTAAATAAATAATATAAGAAAGGAAGCATCACCATGTTAATAATTTCAATTAAAATAACCCGCATACTAATGGATGACTAGAAAAAAAAAAAAAATAGGCTATAATGCTTCTCCTTTTTCTCCAGGCTGTGCAGTTCTTCCAAGAAACTCCTTCTTGACTCTCTTCCATGATTTTTGCTTGTATACTAACTCTGCGCCATCATCAAGATCATCCTGTTCCTTGTTACCACGTTTATTGATCTTATCATTTTTCCAGTAAAGCCATAATAGACTCCCGGGTTCACCCAAGCTTGCCTCTTCTTCCTTTTCCTCCTCCATCTTTTCCTCGATAGTTGGACCCACCGAATCTAAATAAGGCACTGCTGCTGCAGGGTCAGGATAGCGCGGCTTTACCGGCCCCATGGTTTGAGCCACTTGGCCACTTCGGCGACCTCTAAAATTTGGATTGATTTTGTTTCCCGCACCTCCTCGACCTTTGGGCGGTAATTGGTTGGTGAATGGTTTTGGCTCTTCGGTTTTGAATTCTGGAATAAAGCCTTGTGCAGCTTCTTCCTTTTCGCGCAGTGACATGTTTTCATATTTTTGTACTTGGCTCCATGCTGCATCAACGGCCATGTCGTTTGGATCACTTGAAGGTTGTTGTTTGTTATCATTGGTAGGTTCTGACGTTTTAGGTGTCACTTTTTCATTAATTGAAGACAATATGCGATCACAAAGCTATACATATTTGTGTATACAAGAAAATGTAAACAAATATAAACTCAAACACACGCATATAATATATTATAAAAATTAAAAAACGAGTACTTACAATACCATGTGTGTCTGAATCATGCTTAAATCTTTTAGCAACAAGGTACAAGGCGATCAACAGTTTTTTTGACAATATCTTTGCGTCTTGTACTAACAAGCCCTTTAAAAACAAGTCCTTTTTATCGCCATCGAGACCCTTTGCTAAGCCAGATGTTATCATTTCAATCACGTTTTCAGTTGATACGATTTCCTTTTGTGTGATGTTATCCTTTAACAAGACATCCTGAAGCTGTTCCAACAAGTCATGGATAAGGCCAAATGCAACGCCAAAGCCTGACTTTTGAGGAATTCCATTTAGTACATCTAAAGCTGCATCGCTCACAGAACGTTGGAGATCGGCTTTGATTGGAAATCTATCAGTTCCCTCACAGTCACGGAAGCATGTACGCCATCTTGTCGCCTTCTCCAAGGATTTTGTTGTGCATAAATCTTTCTGACTCGACTTTGAGTATGTAATGGGAAGATGATGGGAAAACCTGTGCGGATTAAACGTGATGAGTTCACACAGAGGGTTTGATATTTGCGTGTTCTCAAATTCGTGTATATTTGTAAATAAATTTGGTTTAATTAGCGTATCGAGGAACTCTTGTGTTTTAACCACGTCTCCCGCTATATAATTGTCTCCTTCAACTTTAATTTCAACTAGTTCAATTGCTTGCTTTTCGGCGGTGGCAAACTGCTGCTGCTGACTATTGCCGAGGCAGTGAAGAAATATGCAACCTTTTTTTTGTTTATGTCAGGAGAAGAGAGTAGAGGGGGTGGTTAGCATAAACTTTTTTTTTCCTTTTTTCATTTAATTGGTTCCTCATAAAGACACAAACTTACCATCCTGGGCAACAAGTATATGCGTCCATGCTTTGTTTTCATTTGTTTCAGGTGTCACCAGATAAGAAACACTTCCTAATAGTATTTGTATAAATGTTTGGTTTTAATAATAATAATAATAATAAAAACAATAATACGATGGAATCAAGATTTAATAAGTTTTGGGTGCTATTTCAACTCACCTTTAAAAGTCATATCCAAATAAACCTCAGTCACTGGGTCATGGATCTTATAATAATAATAATATGATGATAAATAACCTTTATATCCTTATTTGGGTTATGCCACTACTTACTTTCACAGGAGAGATTGGATGCATGCAAGTATACCATTCTGAATCTATAATCGATATCCGCGGTTATTTATATATAGATCTCTCTCTTTTTTTTTCCATTCATTTACCTGGGAGAGAACGCCGACTTCTTTTTGAGTACACGAGATGCAGATCTCTCTCTTTTAATAAGGATGGATCATAAATAGGAAGGCGTTTAGACGGCTCCGGTTGATTGATCAGATGATGACCCATTGATTTGTAGTATAATGTGATAGTTTGTGCTGATTCATGCTCTGCAGTCTGGAAATCGCCACATTTAGTACACACATCATGACATTAATAATAGTAAATTAACCTTCATCGGTATATTTGATATGTGTATCAGGTTGATATTGTAGCATAGTTGGTTTAGATTTTGCATTGCATATTTCAGGCTTTGTTGGTGGTTGGGAATATTATGAATCGACATGGTGATGTGTGGTGATACTTTTTTTGACAACATATCCACATGCTTAGCATTGATCGTATTTGAGTACGCCAGTAACCGCAAAACATCCACTTGAACATGGTTTATTCTTATAAAAATACATTATAAGAACCTTTCTTCTTGTTTAACACAACATCACTTACTGCTTCTTATAATTTAGTCTCTCAAATACATCAAATATCATGGAGCGAAGGTCTCTGCAATCATCTTCGGGATTATTGCGGTATCTAATCATATAATGTTAAAAACAGCAAAAGCAATGCGCTACCATGTTATTTGTCATACTTACTGAAACCCTTTTTCATCTGCACTCTTTTCCAACAGCAAAAGAACAATCCGACATCGATTCGTCATTTTTTTCTCAACCTGCTGTCTGTCTATGAATAGTTTAAATAGACTTTCTATGCCAGCCTGCAGTCTATCTTGATTGCATGCCTCTCTGGGCTGAACAAGAGGGAATTCCTTCTCTAGCTTTGATACATTTTGGCTATTGTAGTTGTTGATAAACACGGGCTGTCTCCCCGCAACAAGTACATTGACCTAAGCATGTTTGAAATAAAACCGAACATTAAGTTTAAAAATAGAAAAAAGTGAAGCATAAAATGTCCCATTTCATATTTACATAATGTCGTTGAATTCTTCCCAAATCCCAGGCAACTCGACAGAACTCAAGTGTGCTTTGCACCATACAAGACCATAAAGGAAAAGGTGGAAGTTGGTCTACACTCATATTATTATTATTCTCATATTTTTAACTCGTGTATCAAACAAAAAAAGACTTGGGGCTTCTTCTTACGTGTAGGATCAACAGGTGCCTGTTCACCTCTGTTAATTGGAGTGAAAGCAGCAGGATGTGAATCTAAAATAAGAAATGAATGTGACATTGACTCATAGATTTATGTTTATTCTGTTGCTAATACAGAGCTCGCATTGAAACTCATAGCAAACACGCACATGCGGTTATTTCTCAATTGTGCTTTTGTGACGCCTTATTTTGGCTGTCCCTCCCCCCCTCTTTGCCTATATTGAGACGTGATACAGAATGAAAGGCGTAAAAATAGAACGTTATCTTTCTCATGAAAAGGGAGACGATGGACAAGTTTTTAAAATGGTATTTGGCGTATTTTTCTTTAAAGAGGATAATCGCGATCTATATTTACTCATCTCAAGAGTGCCATAGTACGTTTTGCCTGAGCCAACTTCGATATACAAGTTGGCAAAACTTAAATTGCCCATCTTTTGTCGCACGATCAAATAAGAACATATGTGGCGGGAGATCACTTTGTTTGGTAAGGTCAAATATTGATGGATGATAAACAATTAAGCATTCAAGTCCAAATACATACGTTGTACACATAAACCTTCTTTTTTTTCGCATTATATAAACCAACCTACTTTCGCTCCTTCTCTCCCCCCCTATCATTTCTTTCTTATTTTTAATTATAACATGCTTGTCAAGGCCCACAGCGAAGACTATAACCTCAAACACCGTACCCATCAAGTGGAAGGACCCTCTTCTCCAAAGGATTACTTGGATTGGTCTTCAAAGTTGACAAAATGGTGCCGTGAACAACAGGAAAAGAAGAACACCCACATTACATCTGGCTATGATGTGCCTAATTTGAAGGTAATCTTTTTTCTTTGCCAATTCCGATTTTTTTTTCTAAAATGTTTGTCTGTAGTGGGCACAATCAAGCTATCTTCAGCCCCATGTCATGGCTAACGATATGTTTTTGTTTGATCCAAGCACCAATAAATACACTGTAGATCGTTATTTAAGAGGTAACTACTTTTTTAGAAAAAGAAAAAAAAAACATAAACATTCAGATCGTTGTATCCAACTCAATTTACCTAAAAAAATACTAGATGCCGAAGAGCGATTTGGTATCTTTGATTCGATCGTCGTAAGTTGTCTTTTTCTCAAAACTTTAAACTAGAGCTTTCTCTCCTAAACAACTCTTTATTTGTATGACAGATTTGGCCTTCTGTTGCCAATCTTGGTTGTGACAGCCGTAACACCGAGGATTACTTCAGATGTCTTCCAGGAGGTATAAACTAAAAAGTAAAATTAGTTTGGCTGTTACTCAAACTGTCATCTCCCCTTTTGTCTTGTAATAGGTACTTTGGGTATCCGTTCTTTGGTAGAGGAATTCCATGCCAAAGGAATCAAGGTCATCTTCCCAGTGCTTTCCTCAGACAGTGGAACTGTAAGTCAAATGATAATTTTTGGTTATATGTATATTCTAAACTATTATTTCCATCTCAGCGTGAACCTCAAGCTTCTTGGAGCTACATATTGCCACGATTATTCAGTAAGCGGACGCTAATTTTTTTTTTAAGACATGCATAATTCTTATTAACTTTTTTTTATTTTTTTTATTATACATTAGAGGAATACAATGTGGATGGCATGTCAAGCGACTTTGATGCTTTTACTCAAGATTACTGGATGAATTCACTTGCCATTGGTCATCCTTTGGTGTTCCAATCGAACGCAACGATGAAGAATTCCGAGTCAAAACTCGATATGAGTGAAGCAGAGGTAAGGGGGATGACTAAACACAGAAGGAAAAAAAACAACAACATTAAACTAAATGCTGCATATCTTTGCATTTTTCTAGATCATGCAGTGGAACACCATGGATATGGGTAAGAGTTTTTCAACCCTTTTTGTTTGATTTTGTGTACTGACTTTTATGTTGTGTTATAGCCAAATATGATACCAACTTGTATGTGATCACAATCTTTTTTTTTGCATTTGCATTTGCATACACCCCTTCACATATTAACATAAGCTTTTTAGGCGCATTCCAACTGTTGTTTCTAGAAAATTGATTGAGCCTAGACATATGACGCATTCTTCAAACAAATGGTGCAGAAACAAGACAACCATGATTCAACATGCTTTCTTTAACGGTAAGTTAATCGGTTCATTTAATCAAATAAAAATATATTAACAAATTTGATTCAAGGTATTGGTATTGAACTCTGGGAGAACATTTTCGGTACCTGGAATCAAATCGCACCTCGTGATGGTGAAGCCATCCGCCGAACTTCCAGCATCCTTCGCTGCTTCGGTCCCGACTTCTTTTCCAGTCCTGAATGGGAGCCTCACTGTCCTTGCGTCCGATATGAAACTGTGTTTGCCAGCAAATTCCCTCATTGCAAGATTCAAGATCAGACTGTTTGGACCTTCATCAACAAAGGTCCCTCTGTTGCCACTGGTCATCAGATTGTTGTCAACTACCATATCGGGATCCAGTTTTATGATATTTGGCGCGGTGTGGAACTGTTTCCCACGAACATTGTTGACGGCCTTGCTACCCTTACGTTTGATATCGAGGCACATGGCTATGGCTGTATTTTTGCTACACCTGACGTTGCTATGCTACCTGAAGGATTCGAAGTGCTTCTCAAGTTTATGAGCGGTCGCCATACCCCTCTCTACCGCTTGCCTCTTGCAAGTGCTATCCTTTGGCAGGAATTGGATGAGATTGTCACAAGTACTCACTCCGTTGAAACTCCATGTGGTATGGTGCGTATCGAAGGTGACATGTACGAATTCATCGTTCAAGGTTTGGAAGCACATGCTAAAGGTAAAAAAAAATATATATTTGTTTGTTTGTTTTTTTAAGAAACAATGAATTAAGCTTTTTGATTTTCCTTATAGGAACATGCGAATTTGCTGGGTAAATTTTACTTTTTTCTTTTTTTTTTTTTTTTTTAAAAAAAAAA